>JBBPNP010000084.1:0-79868 GCA_038090955.1 Xerocomellus intermedius
GGGGGACAGGCATGGTGGTGGAGATGGCCTGGGCAATGGCGGCGGGGAGGGGGAGGGGGAGGAGGAGGAGGGGCACGAGGAGGAGCATCGCGGCCGGGGAGCTGTCGAGCTCAATGCGCTCGGAGAGAGCGGGCTCGTGCGAAGACAGTGTGGACGACGACGACGACGCACCTCTAATTTCCTAATATGGTTATTCATCCGGCGGAGATGCCGATGCCGACGCCGGTTGCGTCATTGTCGCCCGAGCAATAAAATAATAATAATAATATATTATTCCGTATGTGTATCACATTTAGACGGAACGTTTCACCCGCATCTGCCGTCGGTTGCGATTTCTTCTAAGAGCCTTGTCCCGCTCGCGAATTCTGCTCCCTTGTTCATCTCCCATCTCATATATCACGTGACGCATCACCCGTTGTTGACTCGGAGACATGCTACCCTCGTCCGTGAAACGTATACTAACAGACGACGAGCGTGCGACGAGACTCGCTTCGCAGTTTCAAGGGAACGACGTGTGAGCTACGTGCGACTTGGCTACAGTTCCCCATTTCATTAAACTTACCCACAGTACGTCCGCTGGAGATTTGGCTGCCAGCATTCGTGCCGCCTCCATGCGCGCTCGAAAGAGTCTGTTTCGTGTCTCCACGTATTCCCCGCCCCCAATGCGGCTTACACCTTTCAACGTGTCTTATAGCCGTCACTGAAGGATATCTGAGTTCACCGCCTTCGTCACCCTTGAAACAGGCACCTGTCTCTTTAACCGGCACTGCTGGTTACCCACTCTCCGCGCGTGAAAGCAATCGCCAAGTCTTCTCCTCATTATCTGGCACATATTCTCCCCTCCCATCCCCCTCCAAGCGGAAACGCTCCCACCCCGATTCTCATGACGATGATGGAGAGTCGATCACGCCACTCCTCATCACGCCCCAATCTCAAGATCGAGGACACTTGGCGGCGGAACTGAGTGGCGATGACATGGAGGTGGACAGGCCTATGAAACCCCTACGGCGATCTGGACGGATCAGGGAGATGTCATCTCTTCCACCAACCCGCTCCTTGTTTTCTTGTGAAACGGAAATGAATTCGCATCAATGCGAAGAATCCACCAACATGTGCTCCACACAACTCCTCCCCCGAGTCGGCCTCTGACAATGAACAACAGTGAATTGTGTTGCCCATGCTTATTATTTTAGGTAAGTCCTCCAAACGGTCTTGCACCGACACTACTTCCATTTTTGATTGCAGTGTTTGTCTCGAAATCGGCAACTTTACTTTTTTCGTGCAGGCCTGTCAGATATCAAGTGCTGGAAATGTAGAACTCGCCAATTTGTTGTAGATCTGCTGTGTCGTTGCTTCGAAATAATGGTCATACAGCTGTCAACATGCCTGTGAACCAACGAGCCCGTGCGGCCTCTGAGACCCGGTCGCAAATCCATGCCCTTGCGGAGTTAACAAAGTCGGCCAAAATGCAAAGTGCGCCAATTAGCCCCGTTACTTCAATGCGTCAGCCGTTCCTCACGTTGTTCTGACAGGGTGCCTTGTGGTCGGTGTTCGGTTCTGCGTACGTAAGATATTTCGCTTGGTGTTTAATCGATATGGCCCTCGGACCCACCTACCTATCCCATTTGTTTGACATGGCTCTGTCCCATCACTTTCCCACATTCGGACTGTGCACCTTTCAAGTTAAGGCTTGGTAGATATCCCGCGAGCATCGAGACCAGACCCCCGATGCAAACAATTTCAGATCTCCGACCAGATAAATGTTTCGTTCACTGGAAAAACTCGATTTAGTGCTGATCGCGTAGTATATCTATGTGCACAATCTCCACCGGAAGATACGTCCCTTTGGTTCCTTTAAATCCCTTCTCCCGTTCAAACAACATCTGAACGTTGTTTCACCTTCCCCTGTTCTCCCTGCCATTCCATATGGCCTCACCACCGTCTCTGCCAGCTCCTGGAGCCGAGGAACGCTTCAACAAGGCTAAAAAGCACCTATGGCAAGTGGTAGCGCTTTCTCTTTCACTCTCGGCGTAACGGTTGGATCGGAAATGCATGCGACGCGCAACAATTGCCTCGTCCTGCCTTTCAAAAAGCGCGAACTCCGTCGCTATTACGCTTTCGCTTTTCTTGCTTTCGCTTATCGCCTGCAGTGCGCTTATGCTGACGCCACACTTCCTCGCCACTTGCACTGGATGGCTTATAATCCAATGTCCTACAGGGCTTCTGAATCCCCAGCACACGAAGAGAACCAAGCAGATCGTCCGGCCGAGCGACGAGAACTTGGCGTGAAGTCACCATCTCCGGAGTACATCAGGATGGGTCCGAGTCATTCAGCCACGCTTGACCGACCCCGATCTCCCCAATTAACGGAAAAGCCACAGAGGGCGCCATCAATGTTCGTCGTCCTTTTTTTTTCGCTCTTCTGAATCATTAATCGGAATATGACTGTAATATAATCGCTGCGAACAGCAGGCCACAACATGTCTTGCCACCTTTCTCTCGTGAGGGATTCAATTTCGATCACGACCGTCGATTACCCCCACCACGGTCTTGGAACGCGACGGAACATATAAATCCCAGAGACAGACTAATCTCTAGGTATTTTTTGCTCACATGTAATTGAACCTAAGCTTACTCGGGCATGGCTACAAGAAGCCGCATCGCCTCGACGTCCCTAACAGAGCCGCGAGCTAATAATGAGAGTCTACAACGACCTGTTTCGCTTTCGGTCTTTAATTCACCTACTGCGACCTACATGTGGCCGGGTTTTCAGGCTGCGTCACAAATGAGCCACCCCCCCATCATTTACGTCAACTACGACAATAGAGACCCCATGCGGTCAGCGTCAACCAGCTCTGCGTTGAGCACACATGATTCACCCGTCATTTCGTGCGTTCTTTGCTGCTGTTGCAAGTGAGGTTGTTCATCGATCTTCATCAGTTCCCCGGCATTAACACATTATGATCGCTCTGCCACCAATATGCTTCCCAAGAAGCGGCGTAGTACATCACCCGAGGGGCGGTATGTTGGTCTCTATGTCTGTGAATGACTTGGTAGTCTTATCATACACTTTTGCTACAGCGCGTCATCTGTCCGGAGTGCTTCTTGCCGAAATATAATGGAATCGATGAGGTATGACTGTCATGCCAGTCACGTTGACCTACTGAGTTATTCCTAGTCGGACGCAGCTGTCAGACAAAGATCGCCATCCGCAGTCTACACAAAGCTCCCAGAAACAAAATAGGCATCCTCCCATTCATCCTAGTCGGCCTTTCACCACCGCGTTGGGGCGTGCTGCCTCCGTGAACAATTCCCTCACATCTTCTGAAGACGACCAGCTAAGAACCTCGCGTGAGGCAAGCCCTCAGGTTAGCGAGGCTAGCGAAGGGGAGACGGTAATCCGGCCTACCACCCGGCGTCAATCGCCCCGCGGCGATGTAGACGCATGGGAGCGATATGCAAAACCGACGTTGTCCCCTGATGGCACCACCAGAAAATGGCAATGTACGTGGCCAACGCCGGACGACCGCAAGAAGCCCACATGTGAATACACATCCAAAAAGCAACTTGTGAAACGTCACGTCGAGACCACACATTTACGGTACAAGTAAGTATAACGCGTCTGCCAACAGGCGATTTCTCATCTTCTTTAGGCCGTTTATCTGTGAAGTGTGTAAGAAAGGTTTCCCGCAAAAGACTTCTCTAGATACCCATATGCATGGCCAGTGCGTATTGGTCCATCAGGGGACTGAACTAGCAGCTTACACACCAGCCTTGTTAGTACTGGTTCCACTCCACACGTTTGTCGCTATGGATGCGGAATGGCGTTCAAAGATCCCGCTCGGAGACATCGTCACATGGTTGAGGAGCATGGATACGTGCCAAGGCAGTCTAAAAAGAAACACAAAGCCGGCCCATCTCCTCAAGAGGGCACCGCTGCAGACCCCGTACGTCCATTCACGTTCATAAGTGGCTCGGACGAGTAGATCTTTCGATTGTGGTTTCTTTGGTTGCGTGGTATTTCATACTATGTATTGTGACAGACTGATATGTATCTTTAACAACGCCGTTGCGCCCCTGCTATTATAATTATGTATGGGGTATCCTCCCCCGAACATACCCTCGTATTATCGCTAGAATGTTGAATATATCACCCCTTGTAGCCTTTTTATGATGCAGTGCACGGCTCTGCTTCTGTCATAGTAATACTGGCATGTGCATCATGATGCGCAATGCACGAAACCGGAAGAATTCACTATTGTACCATTCGTGAGAGCACCGCCGATACCTGCCACAGCAAAAAAAGGACCTACTGGCTCGTGATAAGTTCTTGAATGTACATTAATGACGGTTGTGGCGATGACCCTCGACGATGAAACAGATGGACCTGGAGAACCGATGGGCGAGCGTATCTCTCCGCACTCCGCAGCTCGCTACGCGGAGTCTCTCGGAAACAGTCTCTGTGACACACGGCCATCAAACGTCAAGCAAAGATAAGTGAGTTGGATGAGGGATTGAGCTAGTACGGGTGATATTTTAACAATGAGCTGGATCATTGCTAGCCCTTGTTCCAAGAGACAGCCGACGTCAAATTCACATTGCATCAGCTTGTTGCAGTCACGATCCCACGACCGTTCCCGAAATGAGCTGTCGAGATGAAGGGAAAGTATTTTTTTTGATGCACGATTCCTCTGTCTCCATGAATGCACCCGAGTCAACTTTGATTTGAGCGTGATGCCCTTCACCAGGTTAGAGGGATGTATCGAACCACCGAACCTTCCTTTTCGGGGTCAAGGACACAGCCACAATTAGGTTCTGCGATTGGCAGCTCGGCATGCCGGCAAAGTCGAAAAATGCCTTCCAAATCTTCCCCACCGCTCGGTAGCCTCGCAATCCAAGCGCCGTCGCTGACACCGCAGCTGGTCCATGTTTCACCAGCGACATGTCATAACCTCAGCCTCTTCAAAGGCGAGTATTTGACCCTGCCTACAATGTGGGATGTGGCTCATCGACATCTCCCGAAGACCTTCTCAGGGAATACCGTAGACTCGATGACACCATCACGATGAGGTTGAATCGCTCAAACGCACAGTTCCGCGATCGAGATCGCGAAGGGACTGGTGGAAAGGGTAGTGTACAGGATCGAGCCTGTGCGTATGTGTGGAAAGAACTCGTTGGTGAGCTGCTCGGGTTCGTTTCTTTTTCCCGAGGGGTGGTTAGGTTAACTTGTGATCGCGACAGAGAATTGGAAGCGGAGAACGGAAATTGTGGACTATTGTGTGAATGTTGTGGATCAGTCCATGAGCGAGAAGCACAAGGTACTCGACGGACTCGAGGGCGATGCCACGGCTAAGAGGAAGACACAAGCTGAGCTGTTTGCCGACGAGGTGAAGGTCAGAAGCAATTTCATTACCGTCAATAACTGCCGCTGATGGCCCGGTGTCCAGAGAAACCAGGTGCGCAATGAATTATCGGTTGAAAAGATAATACGAAAGCGGTCCCTCGAGGGTCAGCTGCACCCCTGACCCTATGACCCTACCTTTTCTTACTGACATGCATACCACAGCCTTTCAATCTCGATGTCGATACTTCACACCCCCGATAAACGATCCTGAAGCTAGAAAGTGGTGGGATGGTGCTCAGTCACAAGAAGCACTGTAGTGCCTCTCTCCTCGTTGTTTTCATTCCAGGCCAGCGCCGCCCACATCTGCATGCGTATTCTCAGCTTCGCATACATGTATTTTTCGCTAAGTAGAGTCTCAGCGACTTGCAGCAAGTTTTACTGGTGCAGTCGCGCTGGTTAATTTTGCAATTCGTGCTTACGTTAGCATGACGCCATTCTATACCCGATCGAGGCAGAGCATGTCAAGGTGGAACGCAACCACGACGATGCGAACTGCCCTTGCGCTCCTCAGCCTGTGTGTGTCGACACAGGCGGTCGTACATCCATTGACAGTGCAGGATGACTCACAAATCATATTCACCGAGGATGTCAAGGTTCCAGTGGTCCTGGGCGTAATGTCTCGCTGCCCAGATGCCATGTTGTGCGAGGCGGTCTGGGACCGCGTGCTCCAAAGAGTCGGCGACAAAGTGGACATCTCCCTCTCTTTCATAGCAAAGTATGTCCATGCCCTATGACTCACCGGGGCCACGTTAATATGACAAAGGCCGAATCCATCAGACCCCGCTTATGGGGTAACATGCATGCACGGCTTGGAGGAGTGCGCCGGAAATGTGCACGAGTTATGCGTCGCCAAATATCACCCAACTTCAGAGTGGTGGCCTTTCCTTCAATGCCAGAATTTTCAAGGCCGTGATCAGATCGGGCTGCCCGAAACAGCGGCGAGCTGTGCCGCAACTGCCGGGTTTGAATGGGAGACCGATCAAGCCAGTCTGTGTGCCGGCATAGACGGACAGGGGGAAGAAGGCGTCAAACTGCTCCAAGAAAGTGTCCAAAACAGTATAGAACTGGGCATCGAGTAAGCATTGTCGCATGCCCACTGACAAAAGCTGAGGCTTCTGCATAGGAAAAGCTGCACGATCATCATAAATGGCAGGCAAGTCTGTATTCGTGACGGCACTTGGTACGAGTGCGAGGTGCGTGAGCACAGAGCTACCAACGGAGATAATCTTCATATCAAACATAGGGTGGACACATGCCTGCCGACTTCATCAGGCAAATCAACGAGGAGTACAACCGTCTGAACAGCGATGATTAGGGGGCGCATGCACAAGACTAGCGTGCGCTCTGATCCCAGCATGCTAGCGGAGAAGTGAAATGTCCACGTTGCGGGGGCATGCGGACTACAGTGTACACGACTAGCCACCAAGAATCAGCTCGTACACGATGACTACTAGGTTTAATCCTATCAGGGGGACTTGTTTATATGAGTGTTTGGTGTATTTATTCCATGCATGTTTGAACACGCTTACTGCGCATGAGTGTCCGCACGGCACTGATGAGGTTTATAATGCGGACTTTGACGCCGACATCCTGCTGCGCATAACCGTAGCCGGACTGGTCATAGGACTGATGGAAACCAGCGTTGGAGTTCTGAGGTTGCGTTGAGGTCCAGCCGACTGCAAAAGGGGATGACTTGAGTGAGCGCAAGGGAGAAGGGGGGCAGAACACACTCCGTGCAAGAAACCGGTCCTCGCTGAGAACGGCCACTGCGTTTATCAAGAGAAGGGCGACATATAGAATAGTGCCGATGGTGAGCATCGTCGTGCCCGGCGTCGAGGAACAGTCAAGCAGTCAAAATGGTCAGAAGGGCTAACGCGTGCGTGACAATTGGCGTGTTACAGCAAGAGTGTGACACAATTTCTTGGGTCAAGGATGCATGCACTCATCAGACACAGTGCGTGCGGAAACTGTCCAGGCGCTCCAGGCTCACTTGTTTCACAGAAAGTCATGTAGGCCGCGGTCCCTACCCCGGAATACATTGGCAGAGTCGCCGAGCGTAGGTCATGCTTTCCGACACCCCCACGCGTAACCTGATCGCTCCTACCACAGCTATTGGAATCCTATGCAATGGATTCAAGAGAAATTCGCCCCGGCGCCAAAGAAAGCGTCTGAACGCGCGGTCAAGCACCAGGGCGCAACTCCTGCTCAAGATGAAGTGTTCCAAGGCGCTCCGGCCGGCGACGCAACGGCAAAGGAGTCCATGTCCAAGAAAAAACAGGAAAAGCAAGTCTTGAAGCGGCCCAAGCAACCCGCGCACGAGGTACACCTCGCCTTCCATACGTGAAAGGCATCCGTTGAGAAGCTCCCTTAGCACAAATACTCCACAGCGAACTTTAAGATTTCACATAGGAAGCTGAACATGCTCGGGAGGCAAATATCTGGGAAGCCCATCGATCATGCTATAATGCAGATGCAATTTAGTGAGAAGCGCGCTAGCACCCGTATTAAGAGCATGCTGGCTACTGCGAAGCTTCACGCTAGCGTGTACAAGAAGATGGATTCTGCGAAACTGATTGTCTGTGAGTGCATGCCCTCCAGTCTCGCCATTCGGACGTTTGGCCTTTGGATTTGCTAACTCACGCGTTTGCGTAGCCGAGGCATGGGTGACCAAAGGGCCCAAGCAACTTAAACGTCTTGAGCCCCGCGGACGGGGGAAATTCGGCATACGCGTACATCCAGATTCGCGGCTGAATGTGATATTGCGGCCAGGCAAGACTTTTGAGCAGCTACAAGAGGAGAAGCGTAAGATGCGGTTAAAGAGGATAGTATCAGCTGGCATTGTTCGTGAGGACGTTCCTCTCCGGAATCCTGCATCGATGTGGCAATGGTAGACTAGACTTGGTACGATAATACTATTCCCTGCGTTTTAGGCGTTACCGTAATTGTCACAGCCACCGGGGATTGTAAAGTTAACACGTCGCTCTGTGCAAAACCATCACACGAAACGATGTTGAGGCGCTGGCGAATACTTTCACTGCTCCTCGTGAGCTCATTTCTTCCTTCCTTTACCTTGGCTGGCCCGGAATTCGAAAATACAGCGATAGTGCGCACCATTGAACTCGGTGGCTCTCTCGTACACGTCAGTACCACATACGCTGTCAAGGCACTCGAGCCAGGTCAAACTGTATACCACGTCGCCCTTGGCAGGGATGAGAAGGAAAAGACGAGTTGGATAGAAGCCAAGGTCAAAGGCCAAGCTCAGCCGCTCGAAATTGCTGACCTGGGCGAACGTGACATACGGTGCGTCGACGTTCATACGTGCGCCTTGGGGAGTTTGACGCCAATTCGCTCCAAGTGATGTTCATGTATTTGCCGTGACATTACCGAGGAAGCTCGCTGTCAATGGAACGATCAATCTTGTTCTCGAGACGATCCAGACGCACGCATCGCATCCCTACCCAGCATACGCTGCGCAGACAGACCCTCAACTCCTGAAATATGACACGGACTTGTTTATTCTTAGCTCTTACGCTACTCTCGTTCAGCGTACAAAAGTCAAGTGTGTCCGATTTGTCCGTGTTCTCGTCGTGCAAAATTAAACATTTATGCAGGTCCTCCTCCCCGGACATTCTTTCTTATTCTACTCCTGAGGGGGTAGACGAATTCATTGGAGACGGTTCGGTAACCAAGTCTGGAGCTACCATCACATACGGACCTTACCACAATGTGGGTCCCTCTACGAGCACGGAGTTCCTTTCCAAGTACCAGCAGCCCGTCTCTGTGCACTACAACTACGACCACCCCGTTCTTGAGGTCACGACGCTTCAGCGTTCGGCTGAAATTAGCCACTGGGGATCCAATCTCAACATCGAGGACAAGATTGACCTCCACAATGCCGGTCCCCTGTAAGTAGCACGCACGTCCTGCCATTCGCTGATTGTTGACCGTCGCGAGACGTGTTTAGCCTCAAAGGACAGTTTTCCCGCCTCGAGTACCAAGGCCAAAACTATTTTGGTCGCGTGTCTGCGCATATCCTTAGCGGCTTAATCCTACACCTCCCTCCAGGCGTGACCAACGCGTACTTCTATGACTTGAACGGGAATGTATCCACGTCCCATCTGCGCCGAGCCCCTTCTGTGCCCAAGGGCAGCAAGGCCATTCAACACAGCATCCTTGAAATGCGGCCCAGGTATCCGCTTTTGGGCGGATGGAACTATTCATTTACTCTTGGGTTCGACACCCCACTGCAAGACTCGGTGAGCTGGGATGCAGTGAATCAGAGACACATCGTCGGTGTTCCCGTCATGACGCACATCCCTGGATCGGTGGTGGACGAGGCCGAGATCAAGATTATTCTGCCCGAGGGTGCGACGTAAGCATTTTGTTTTTGTACAAAGTGACGAGAGGAGGCTCAATATAAGTTTCACAGTGACATTGACGTTGTAACACCTTTCCCTGCGTTGTCGAGTACGATCTCGACGCACGTGAGCTACCTTGATACGACGGGGCGTCCTGCTGTCTCGTTGACATACGAGGATTTGACTGACAAGCACGCTGCCATAATATATGTACGTCGAGTGGTGTTGTGTTTTGGGTGCAATTTCTGACGAGTGGGTGTAGGTTTCGTACAAGGTACCATTGTCAGCGCACCTGAAGAAGCCGCTCGCGGTTGGAGCTGCGTTCTTGTCGCTGTTTATGATTGGACTGGCAGCTAGACGGGTTGATCTTAGACTACACAAGGCGTGATGATGTTACTAGCTATGAATTGTGAATTTGTCACCCACGGTCCTTTGATGTTCACCAGACGCGCTCCGAGTGTGTTCCGTTTTGTGCGCGCCTTTACAACACCCCGCCGTCCGGTGTCTCATCCCAGAAAACTCCTCCGCCCGTACGACCTCGCCTTGCAGCTCAAGCAGCTCTCCGCAGATGGAGACGTCGACGCTGCTGTCCAGCGCCTCCGCTCCGTGCCCAGAGATGCCCAGAATGTCCCCGCATGGAACACCATGCTCTCCCTCTGCTTGGCCCACAAAAAGTTCCAACTCGCGTATGGCCTCTTCGTCGATGTGAGTCCTCCCCTCCCCTCCTCGGCAGCCTCCCTCACCCCCCGTGCAGATGAAACGTCGCGGTTTCTCCCCAAACGTCTCCACCTTCGTGACCATGTTCAAGGGTCTCTCCCAAATCGATGACTGGTCAAACCACCCCAAACAGCTCGCTAATGCGCATGCCCTTTATCACTACTACCTCCAATATACACAATTCATCAAACACCACGATCCCAGCAACGTCGCACAGCTCGCTCTCACCCCCCTTGTCATCTACATATCCATCCTCGGTGCCGCAGGTGATGTTCAAAAGATGTTCGATGTCTACTTTGCCATGGACCAGGATGGTCCTCACGCACCAAATAGATTCGTTTTCACAGCCATGCTCCGCGCCATTGCCAACCACCAGGAACGCGCAGGTGTCACGTCCGACCGCGATACTGCTTCTTCAGATGCAAAACACGTCTGGCTACAAATCGAAAAGACCATACAGAAGCGTCCAGATTTTGAGCTCGACTCCCGCCTCATTGCAGCAACCATACATGCCCTCACCCGTGGTCGACCAGCAGACCAGAATCTTGCGCTAGACATCATCGCCCACCACCTCGGTCTCACGAGACCCGGCCACCCAGACCCCTTCAAGCTCTCCCCCCATCTCAACTACTGGACTCTTGACGCTGCCCTTCAAGTCTGCTTCGCAACGCAGAAATTCAGACTCTGTGTCCATTTCATGCATCTCATCATGGACAATCTGGATCTCGATCAGCCTGGCGTCCGCTCGCTCGTGGCCAGGTCACACATGCACAAGCTTCTGCGGGCCCACGCATCCCTCGCCATGTTTGTCTCCCCTCACGAGTCCTCGCAAGCCATCGACGCGCTCGAATGGTGCCTGAAGAACGATGCTATATACGACATCCCCGATTTACGTCCTGACATACGGACCTATCACCTCGTGCTCATGACGTGCCTCCGTAGTGGCGATTGGGAAGGCGCCGTCAAGTCATTTCAGCTCATGACGGGCATCCAGACAGATTCTTTCAATGAATCCGAGGGTAAGGCCCCTCCTAGGGTCCAGAAGCGGCCCGAGGGCAGGAGCTTCAGGCCAAACGTGGAGACAATGTCCTTCATCATGCGCACCGCCCTACAGACCAAAGACAAGACCAAGTGCTTACAGGCATTTTGGCTCTCAGAGTACGTCGGTGTTGACAATCTCCTCCAAGACAAGGTTGCGGAACCTTATTATCGGGCGTCATTTGCCCGGGCGCTGGCGAGCGTCCTCGACCAATTGTTGGATGACCCGAGAACTAAACACCGTCGAGAGTGGCTTGTCTCGCTTGAAGCTCGCGCTCAGGAAGTGGTTCGCACCATCGGGCATACCCTCAGATCGGAAAAGTCTACGCTGGGCACCCTGGCCACGTTGGCTCGAGAGGACGGCGCAGTCTCATTCGACCTCGCCGCGAGGAGTAGCAAACCTCGCAGTAATTAAATTAAAAGGTCTAATTACTTGCGCATGTTGCACCTACGTTCTGCGGTAATCAAGCATAAATTATGGTATAGCAATGTGTGGGCGACGAGACACAAACAGTAAAAAGAGTCCGCAACAACCTATGTAGCAACGCTGCAATCAAAAGTCCCAATGGAGCGGTTCAGCACACCTAATGAATTGAATTACGCAATCGAATTCGGACGATCTCCAAATCTCGAAGGATCATTCTTAAAGCCGGGGGTTGGGGGAGCGAAAAGAGTGTCTTCTGTCAGTGCCATCGACACCGGCTGGTATGTGTGCGGAACGTCCCTAGGAAATCCCGAGTCCATGGTCCCAGAGATATTCCCCATTGGCATGGGACTGAGTCTTCCAGGAGTCTTCCGAGCTCGAACATTCTTTCCGCGGCGCTTGCAGAGCAGGATGATACCCACAATGATAAGCACAATCAGCACCAGGGCATTCAACGCCATGACACCGAGGATCGCCGGGAGAAATTTGGAGAGGTTCTCCAGCGCCGTAGCAACGTCCGTCGACAGGGAGACTGTGGTGGATCCGGACCCAGAGTCTGAAACATTATAGGTGATGTTAGTGTTCGGGGTACCGCCTCGAACATTATGAAATTCGACAGAGGCTTGAACGGGATCGATGAGAGCAAGCAATTGAACGTATGGGTCGCCCATGTTCCCCGAGGAGTTAAAGTCGCCAAAATCGTAAACGGTGTAGATCGAACGGAGGATATTATCGCCGATCAACCAGTCACTGGACAAAGAGTCAGATCGATCACTACGCGGTATAGATCCGAAGAACCAACAATTGACCAGATCCCACGGACACGCTCTGTGGAAGGAAGGATCCCACACAGGTGTTTGGGTCACCTAGAGAAGTGGGGGTGACGTCGAGCGGATGGATCGGAAAGATCTGGTTGCTTGACAACATGTCAACGGATATTCAATTCAAGAAAAAGGGGGGACACACTCTATTTGAAGGGCCATGTCAATCTCAGCGTTGCATGGAACGACCCATTGGCCAAGACCAGAATCATACTGTGCGCCGGAAACGCCACCGTAAATGGCTGTACACACGTCGGTAGGCGCGTAACTTGAGATGTTTGACCGTCATTGTTTCGCACTAGTAGGACCATCATTGATGAACAGCTTACGTGTACGATGTGCCACTGTCGAGTAAAACAACAGCCTTGTCGGGTGGCGCCGCAGGAACTGTGGTCGAGACGGCGTATGTCTGTGTGCCAACAATAAAGGAGTCCAAAAGGACATTCCAGCGTGTTGGTGCGGTGACAGGCCAAGTTGGGATCTTATTTGTACTCGTCACGTTGGCATATAAAGGATCTGTCTCGCCAACGGAGAAGCTACCCTGTACGCCATCACCGTCTGAGGTGCTTTGGAGAGAGAATGCAATGAAATTGGATTCGTTCGGATTGTCGTTGAAGAGGTTGTAGAGGAGCGTTCGCCCAGAGGACGAACCGGTCTGGTTGATCGCCGCATCGATATGGGAAAGGGAGTCAAAGCCAAGACCCATGATGCCTGCTGCCCCGTATGAGATTGTTGGGTTCTGGGCTGAGGAAACATTCAAGTATGCTTGCTGGGGTACATTGATGCTGTTACGGAGATGAGCTGTGGATACTCGGGAGAGGGGGATGGGCAAGATACCCTGCAAAATCTGTGGAGGCAAAGGCTACCTGGCCCTGCGCCCAACCAATGCCATACTGTCTGGTGTGAGTTTCGACAAGGCAGGGTCGACGCTGCTGATGCTTACAGTGAGGTTTAGGCTGGTCGACTTGGCAGGCCGTCAGTACGAGAGGCGCGAGGAAAGAGACTGTACTGACGGTAGCCTGGGCATTGGGGAGCGGTGGGGTTGTAGGGAATACCCAAAGATCTAGCGAATGGTGAGGGGGGACGACTGGGGGACGCAGGACGTACCAGATGAGCCTGTGTCGAGCTGCACGGGGAAGGCTGAATTGATGAGTTTCGGGAAGGGGGTGTGTATGAGGGAAAGACTTACAGACGCCTCCGATGGTGATCTGGGACGGGGGTGAGTGGGGAGCTGAGATGAGCGAGGGCCACGTACGTTGGCGATGTAAATGAGGTCGTTCACGTCGCTGGGCGAGGTGTCGGGTCAGCGGCACGGAGGGCGGGGAGGGGGGTGTTATTACCTAAGCGAGAGGGACGAGTTTGAAGGTGAGACGGCAAGCGAGGCCGAACCACTTCGACGGTGCAGCGCGGGTCTGTGCGTGCGCTCGATGGGTATCGTGACCGTCATGAAAAAAGAGCGACCACGGTGAATGGGTGGCGGTGCTACTCCATAACACGGCGCTTGGCCACGTGACACCCGCAACGATGCCAGCCACGACGACGAGGAGCGCGATCAACCGCCTCATCAGCCTCACCGCCCAGCACACCGCCTGTCCCTGCCATCGCTGCTCCTCTCCCGCACCCACCCAGCTCAGACAGTTTGCGACACCCGTTCACGCAGTCCAGAAAGAGTATGCCTTCGAGGTCCGTCCATACCCACCACGGCCCCCGCTCTTTGCTGACCGTCCCCAAAGGTCGCTGCATCCAACCTCAGGTTCGGGGAAGGCGTCACCCGCGAGGTTGGCATGGATCTCAAGAACATGAAGGCGCGCAAGGTAATTCTCGCTCCCACCTCTCCTTGCCGTCCTTGCATGTCTGCTCCCAGGTCGGCGTCTTCACGGACCCCATCGTAGCCAAGCTCAGGCCAATGGCTGCCGTGAGTGACTCCCCGCGGTACCCCTCCGTGTGGCCCAATCACCCCTCCCCTAGGCTCTCGAGTCCCTGCAATCTCAGGAGGATCTCCCCTTTGAAGTTTACGACCAAGTGGTTGCTGAGCCTACCGAGGAGAGCTGGAGAAACGCCATCGACTGGGCGAGGCAGCATGACTTTAGTCATTTCCTGGCGTGAGTACCCCGTGCGACCGCCCGAACTCTCTGACTCCGTCACAAAGCGTTGGAGGCGGGAGTGTCATCGACACCGCCAAAGCTGCAAACTTGTTCGTACCTGTTCATTTTCCAAGCCCCATAGCCTGACGTTTGGCAGGTTTACCGTGTACAAGGACAACGACCTCATGGACTTTGTCAATGCCCCCGTAGGAAAGGGGCTTCCCATCTCTCAGAGCCTACGACCTCTCATTGCAGGCAAGTACCACCCCATGTCGTCTTCTTCCCCATGATCCGACCTATTCAAAGTCCCCACTACTGCTGGAACCGGCTCCGAGACCACCGGAGCTGCCATTTTCGATGTCACTTCGCGCGCTTTCAAGACCGGCATTGCGAATCGCGCCCTCAAGCCGGTGTTGGGTATAGTTGACACTGCAAACACCGAGAGCTGTCCAACACAGGTACACATCAGCGCTGGCCTTGACGTCCTTTTCCACAGTATGGAGAGTTACACTGCGATTCCGTGAGCATCGACGCTGGATGCTTCAAACTTGCTTTTGCTCACCCTTTCCAGTTACACGGAACGCACGCCTCGTCCAGCCAACCCAATCTTGCGCCCAGCATACCAAGGAAGCAACCCAGTCGCCGACATTTTCTCCATGTGGGCGCTCAGGACCACTGTCAAGTACCTCCCTCGAATCGCTAAAGACAGTACCGATCACGAAGCAAGAAGCCAAATGCTGTATGTACCCTTCCGACAACACCCCTTGTAAACAGCTCACGTATGTTGTAGCCTCGCTGCTTCCTTTGCTGGTATCGGATTCGGAAATGCCGGTGTGCATCTCTGTCATGGGATGAGCTACCCGGTATGTTCTACCAGTTGAAATTCAGTCTGATTTCCCTGACGAGCACGTGTCAGATTTCTGGTTTGAACAAGAGAGGTCCCAAATATAAACACCCAGGATACCAAGTCGACCACCCTATCATCCCCCACGGTGTCAGGTATGCCACGGAGATCGCCTGTGCTTGATCATAGTTGACGTGCATCAGTGTCGCCCTCACAGGACCTGCAGGTACGTTTCGCACTTTGACCAGTGCAATGGCCCTTATTCCCCACTAGTCTTCCAATTTACCACGCCGTCGTCGCCCGACCGCCATCGGGAAGCACTAGCGATCTTCAGCAACACAACGGTGACCGATCCTTCCATCACCAGCATTCCGGATTCCGAGATTGGTTCCTACTTGTATGAGTCGATTGCTCGTTTCCTCGACGGGCTTGGTGTGCCGCGTGGTCTGAAGGCGGTGGGCTACACGAAAGACGACATTCCAGGGCTTGTCGAGGGTACTCTCCCACAACGTCGCGTACTAGACCTTGCGCCGAACATTGGTGATGTCGCTGGAGAAGACGGAAGGGAACATCTCACGCGGATCATGGAGGCATCTTTGGAGTACTGATCGTTGTGTATCACGTCGTATAACATGAGAAACGTACTATTTGTCGTTTCGGATTTCATCTGCCACTAGACACGGACGATGACTGACTGTAAACGCCGCAGCAGGTTCAAACCATGCATTGATCTTCACGATGGCAAAGTGAAACAGATCGTCGGCGGTACCTTGTCGGACGATGACCCAGCAGCACTCAGGACAAATTTTGTCGCGAGGTTGGTGCGCCGACCTGTCGAGTATGAACGTCGCTTCATCATCTCCAGCCAATCCGCAGCAGATTTTGCACATTTATATAAAGAGCACGACTTGCAAGGCGGGCATGTCATAAAGCTAGGACCTGGAAATGAGGGTGCCGCGAGAGAGGCATTGGAGGCGTGGCCAGGTGTGTCCCCAACCTCGATCCCCTGACACAACACGACTCATCGCATGCTTCAGGTGCTTTACAGATAGGCGGTGGAATAACGGCTGCGAACGCACAAGAATGGATAGATGCGGGTGCTAGTAAGGTGTGCACGACGCCACGATCTGATTTCCGTCTCAATCTATTCAGGTCATTGTCACTTCATATCTCTTCCCTGGAGCGAAATTCTCCCGAGAGAGGCTCAATGCTATCTCCAAAGCTGTCAGCAGGGACAGGCTGGTCGTGGATGTGAGGTTGGCCAGCCCTTTGCGTGCAGATGACTCTATGTAACATGCTCACGGCCCTGATGAACAGCTGTCGCCGTCGAGGCGAAAAGTGGTTCGTAGCGATGAACAAGTGGCAAGACATCACAGATATGGAGGTGTCCAAAGGTGGGCCGGAAATGACCATCCGTCGTGTCCCAGTCAGTGAACAGACCAGCTTAGAATCACTCGACATGTTGTCAGAACATTGTAGGCAAGTGAAGGGCGTTGGTTACATGCAAGCGTCTGACTCTAACTAGTGAATTCCTCATCCATGCCGCGGACGTCGAGGGACTATGCCAAGGGATCGACGGAGAGCTTGTGAGAAGCAAGTATCCCATCTAATCTTTACATGCATATCGTGGACTGAACCAGGTCTCAGAACTCGGCGAATGGGTGACGATACCAACCACGTATGCTGGAGGAGCAAAGGGTAAAGTGACCTCCAGTACAGGTTAGCAGGTTAGCTGACGATGCACAGATGTCTCGGATCTAGCTCTTGTGGATTCACTCTCGGGGGGAAAGGTTGATCTGACTTATGGCAGGTAAAGTCGTTCCTTGGAATTTTTCAAAGGAAATGTGTGTTGACGTGCCCAAGCTCGCTCGACATTTTTGGGGGATCACTAGTAAAGTTTGAAGATCTCGTCCAAGTACATAACCACCAAAGCTGTGCACAGTAGACCAGATGACCGTGAGAAATGTGGTCGATAAACTATACAGTCGTTGCTTGCGTAAGCGATACCACACAGCTCACCAGCACGACGGCCTCCTGATCACAGACAGAACCTTCAAAATGCCCGGCAAAGTCAAGGCCTACGAGCTCCAGTCCAAGTGAGCATCCAACACGTAGCCACTTGTTGCAGTCTGATACGATCATAGGTCCAAAAATGACTTGACCAAACAACTCTCCGAGCTCAAGAACGAGCTGCTCACCCTCCGGGTACAGAAGACCACCGGGGGGGCTCCTTCAAAACTAACCAAGATGTACGTTACGGTCGTGCCTCTCTGTTTGGTCCAGGTCCCAATACCCTCTCTTCACAGCAACGCCGTGCGCAAGTCGATCGCACGGGTCCTGACTGTGATGAACCACAAGTCCCGTCAAAATCTGCGGGAGTACTACAAGAACAAGAAGTACCTCCCACTGGACCTCCGGCCGAAGAAGACTCGTGCAATCAGACGGCGACTGACCAAGGTGAGACATTGAGCCACGATCTTACCCGCGACGGCGTCGAGCCAACCGTTGTGATCTGTAGCGCGAGGCGTCGCTGAAGACGGAGAAGCAGCACAAGAAGGAAATCCACTTCCCACTGCGTAGATACGCAGTCAAGGCATGAGATTGTAGCGGCAGATAATGTCTTCTGGCCCCGGTCACCATGCTACTGTCGTTTACACGCGTTTTATTTGTATGTCATAGGCGCTGATCAACTTGACATGCTGTGCCTACTTCCATGGGGCTGACTTTGATAACGTCTGAATCTGTCGAGATAAGACGACGACCCGGACTTTGTATTGGCAGGGATCACCCCGAACACGTGTGGAGGAGCGCACCATGACTTGCATGTGTCAACGCCCCAAGTATACGTCTCTTAGACCACCATGTTTCCGCCCAGCAACCGTCTCAGGAAACCAAGCTACGCTGACCTCGACCATCCTCACCCGAGTCCCCCTCGTCCATCCCAAATGTCTCCAATGTCCAGCCAGGATGGTCACAGAGAGCCGTACCCTGTTCCCAGCACCAATCCTGCAAGTCAGTACACCTTGCTCGACAAACTCGGTACAGGCAGCTTTGGCACGGTCTACAAGGCAATGCACAACGAGACCAAACAGATAGTTGCCATCAAACAAATCGGTGCGTGCCCTTCGGGGCCGCTTTTCATCCTCTGACCTGTCATTCCCCGAATAGACTTGGAGGACTCGGATGACGATATACTCGAGATCCAGCAGGAAATCGCCAGCTTAGCTCAGTGCGACTCCGAATATGTCACCCGATACCACGGCTCCTTCGTCGTGGCTTACAAGTTGTGGATCGTCATGGAGTACCTCGCCGGAGGATCGTGTCTCGACTTGCTCAAAGCTGGCGTTTTTTCAGAGGCACACATCGCAGTCGTCTGCCGCGAGCTGCTTTTCGGTCTTGATTATCTCCACTCGGAGGGAACTATCCACCGAGATATCAAAGCTGCAAACGTCCTACTCTCCGCCGCGGGCAAAGTCAAGCTCGCGGATTTCGGTGTTGCAGCGCAACTCACGAGCACTTTGAGACATACGTTCGTTGGCACACCCTTCTGGATGGCACCGGAAGTCATTCGTCAAGCTGGATACGATGCCAAAGCAGACATGTGGAGTCTGGGCATAACCGCGATCGAGCTGGCAATGGGCGAGCCGCCCTTGGCAGAGTACCATCCCATGCGTGTGCTCTTCCTTATTCCCAAGGCGAAGCCTCCAACACTCGAGGGTAACTTTAGCCCTGCTTTCAAAGAATTCGTCTCGTTGTGCCTCACAAAGGACCCTAGCATGGTACAGTATGCCCATCTTCGTTTTTGGATGCGTTTTCACGCGATATCCAGCGTCCCACAGCCAAAGAACTTCTCCAACATAGATTCGTCAAGAATGCAAAGAAGACGTCATACCTCACAGAGCTAATTGAACGCTACCAAGACCTTCGTGCCCGATCTCCCCAAAGGGGCATCCAAGCATACCAACCCACTGTCAAGGGAACCACCAATTGGGAGAGTAACGTCACGATACGTAGTGATTGGAACTTTGACACCATCAGATCTTCGTCTATAATGGGGACATTCAGCAGTGCTGCCCGAGACCTGCTTCCTGACATGGACGACGAGGAAGCTGAGCAAGATTTTTTGGTCTATGACGAAGAAGATCAGTCGATTGATACAGAGGGTGCTATCAAAGGTAGCGAGCAGTTGGTAACTAGTGGTATTGGGATGAGTCACCAGGCAACACACTCGACTATTCTGATCAAATCGCCACCCGAAGAACAGGACATTCCCACTCTCCTTGCCGCGACGGATGCCTCGCCGAGTGATTCTGGGTCCATCCGCTCGCTAGAGGGTGGGATACCTCAAGATGCGCCCCCTGCCTACACTGGTTCTGTCCGGTCTATGAAACGTTCGTCCTATGCTGCAAGGCACAAAACGACTGGCGCCGGGACGGTCATGCGAGAGGCTGATTTAGGTTCTGGTGTAGATACGATCAGACCAGTGAAGAAAGTCGACACCATTGGCTCGCTAAGGCTCTCTGCAGAGTATGTTGGGACTGCACGTAGCAGAGATGATCCCCCCCAATCCCCATCATCGACTTCACCTGCCAAAGAACGTTCGTCGTTTAAGCGAAGAACAAGTGAATCGGAACGGGCCGGGCGGTCTATGGTCGACGATGTAGTTCTTCCGGTCCTCCAGAATGTAAGCGAAACCCGGTAACCCTGCCTGTCGTCCTTCTGACCGTTTCTCAAAGGCCATTCGTGACGACATGGACGCTCGGGAGATCGAGTCGTTGAGCATGATAGCTCGTGGTTTTTCTGACCTACGCAACGCTAACCCAACCCTCTCGTATAATGTCATCCTTGACATTCTTTCTGGCATCAACGAGTACGTCTTCTCGTGTTTTGGGCGAATTATGATTAACATCCGTGCGCAATTTAGAAATCCCGCCGTTCGACAACACGTGCAGACTTCTCGTGGACTATTTCCCCACAAACGCATTATTCGAAAAAGCGAAATGACGGCTCGAGGCTTGGTTGTCACTGAAATTCAAGAGGACATCTCAACTCCCCCAGCAGAAGCAGGTAGCTCGTCATCGGCTCACCCTCTTAAAGCAGATGACCCAGCTGCCCAAGCACGCAAGTCACCTATCGCCGAACTTTTGTACATGCGTTGGCTCGAAGGACTCCGGATCAAATGGCCGAGTATTCTGTCGTCATGAAATGGCGAATTCGACGTGTTGATTTCGCGATCCTGGGATGCGCTCAGATCTATCTGCTTTTGGACACGAACAGTGTAACCAACGGACCTTTCATACTTTGCGGGTGTTCCGAGACGAATAAATGTTCATGTATTCACGTATATTTTATGGATGCGACGTCTTACGGTAGATGAAACAGTGTTATTTGCAGATTCAGGAAATGGCCAGCTCCCTTGTTCCCCGACAAAGTATTCGTGCCGAGGTGTGAACACGATTCACAAGTGTAGAAGGGCGACTGTGATTCCGCAGAAAGAAAAAAAGATTGTAAATACTCGAGATAATAAGACAAAATAGTAATGTATCCATGCGCAATATATCCAAGTTCCGAGCTAAAGAAGAACACTCCCAGCTACAGCGGCAATGAGAGTAGCGATACCCGATAGTACGAGTGACGCGGCACTAAAGTGCTCGGCTCCACTCTTCTGGTTTGCATGGGGAGAACCAGACGCGCCGTGAGACGAACTCGACTGGGAGCCCGAACCCGTACTGTGAGCAGAAGCAGAGGTCGTGGGCCTGTCGTAATCTCGATCAAAGCGCACTCGAAAAGGGACATATAGAGCTTACCCTGCCGTGTGTGTGGACAGAGCAGTGGTGTTCGCCAGGGGAAGCTTGATATTGGGGTCGCCGACTTGTGCAGGAGTGACGGGAGAACTAAGATCGAGTGCATTCTGGTACACTCCCAGACCATCCATTTGTGCGAGCGACACAACCTTCCAGCCATTTGCAACCATCAGAGGATACGCACTTATAAAGCTTGCGACCGACAAATCCGACAACTCGTGCTCCAGTATCACGAGACCCGGGGTTTTGTTACCTTGCGTATTCACCACATTCAGCAACGCACACAGAAAACAAGCCACCGTCACCAACCAGTGAGCCACGTCTGCATCTGTGTAGCAATCTTTTCTGGTGTGGTACCAGGAGGGGTTTGATCGAGTGTCCAGTCGTCAGTGCTGAAACAGAAAAAATCAGTCAAAGAAACGACGTGCGAGATTAAGCGGAAATAGCTTACTCCTGGTTCCAAATGACCGTAACCAACCCAAAGACTTCCTTGGCAATAGCGCGAACACGCATATCAGAGTCGCCATAGGGAGGTCGCCAGAATCGGGGGACGCGTCCTCCTGTGGAGTTATGGATGAGCCACATGGTCCAGCCCAACTCGGCCAGCACTTCTTCGTTCGACTTCGTAGTCATAAAAGGGTGTGTCCAAGTGTGAACGGCGATGTCGTCCAGATTGTTGATTGCGGCTTGGAACTCCTGCGGGTTCAAGAGAATGTTCTGGCCGATAAAAAAGTGGGTCGCACGTTGGTTATTCTTGACGAGGAAGTCGTAGAGAGTATTCGAAGACTAAAGAGATCCGTCAACTCACGGCGACAAGTCATGCAACGAACAAGAAACCAACTGGCAGTGGACCATCGTCAAAGCTGAGTGCTAACACGCCGGCGGGAGCATCCCAAACATCACCAGGAGTGACACACTTGTACGTCGAGGAACAGACGGCCGCGCTATAGGGATCATAACCCGTGGGATACGTCGGGTTCTCGAGATTGACGCTCGTGGACATGGGAACATCTGGTATCTTGCCAGCCGCAACGGCACTGTTCAACGCAGTGATCCATGCCTGAGGCATGTCCGTGGTCGAGGCGAAGTTGGCGGGAAACCCCGCAGACCATTCTACCCAATGCATGTGAACGCTGAAGGAACAATTCAACGCAAAACATACCGGGCGTTCCTACAACCGCATAAGTAACACCATCGTTGCTACCTGAACGCCGAAACAGGCTGTACACAGGGTGGTCTTCCTCGTGGTACCACCTGCTTGGCAATCGTCTGCCGTCTGTGTGAGAGTGACCAGCAGGGTCGACGGACGCGCGTACAACAGTGGCGGCGAGGAGGAGGGCAGAAGCAAACCGGACAGGCATGGCTAGGGAGAGAGCCTAAACGAGAGGAGGGGAAAATAGACAGTGTGGCGGGGTAGGGGAAGGAGAAGCGATAAAGGGAGAACGACACTGAGGGCTCGCATTTTATACCATGGAAAGGGAATTCTACGAAGTCAGCCTCTAGAGACAGCTATTCTAGTTACCGTATACGGATGCATTTCGATCGTCTGGACGCGGGCGAGAATTCAACGGCAGGTCCTGGAATTCAACCTAGGAGGGATACCGTCCGCGGGAAATTCCAGCTCCAAAGAGAGCCGTTCACAGATGTCAAGCTGCAAGTTCGATCGACACTTCAAACCAGTACTCACCAGCTAGCTCCTTGATCGTTTCTAATCAGTAAATGCTGGCAAGCCTTAGTTACCTAAACAGTGGCGTCGGTGCAATTCTATTCCTTGCAACTGGATTCCAGCTGACGTGATACAATGTTGACAAAAACACAGCATTGCCCAGACCACATACTATGTCGCGGGCACTGGCGAGGTAGCAGCAGATTCCCCACGAAGGGCACTCTTGAGAATCAAAATACCCGACTTCAACTGCGCGACCTCCTTCACCATAGCCGTGAACCTGGCCTTCTTTGCCTCGCTTGTCAAATACGGCGTGAAGTGTTGGATGCAGTCCCGTGTCGTCGCATTTGGCGTATTCTGCAGCCACTCGATAAGCATCCTCTCTTCCAACTCTCCTTCGGGCGCAGGACCGGCTGGCAGTGGCTTCCGTTTCTTTGGCTTCGGAGCATTGGTACCGTTGATCGCGACGCTGGTTGCACTAGCCCCAGAAACCTCATCCACTTTGCGTTTGTTCGCAGGCTTCGAAATTGCGGTAGTGGGTGAGCCGACCAAGCCTTTACCGCCACCAGCGGCCGGACTAGTTGCCCGGCTAGGGCTGGTTGCCCGACTGCCTCCCCCAGGCACTCCACTGAGCGGGCTATTCCCTCTGCTCACATTAGCTGATTTGGCTTTCGGCGCCTTCGGGCTTGTAGCTCGTTTGGCAACAACAGAATGCCCTCCCAAGCTGGATATAGGGGCCGGCGAAACTGCACGGGAGCCAACTGCGGAACCATCTGCAGTCGGAGGCTTTGTGGTTGGCTGCTGAGAAGTTGACCGAGATTTCACCTGTTGGGGTTGCTGTTGTATGGCAGGTTCGTTCGAGACGAGCGGAGGCTCCTCCTCCTCCTCGTTTTCGTCCTGTCAATAGATTGGTCAGACCTACGGTAAGAATTGTGGGCGATACTGGGCTCACCGAACTTGCATACGGATTGCGCTCTTCGTCACTTTCATATGCAACATTCTTTTCTAATTTGCGCATGAGCTTCTTGAGGGATTTGCCATCCTTCGACAGCTGGGACTCGTCTTCGTCCTCATCAGACTCGTCGACATACCCTTCGCGCCGTTTGTTGGCTAGCTTATACTCTCGTTTTAGACGTTCCTACAAGATGAACGTTCATGATGAGATTTGGAGAGCAACACCTCTGCCGACTGACCTCAAGTTCTTTGGCCTCTTCGTCGTCCATATCTGCGGCCTCGTGCTCGTCATCATCTGCGACGTCTTCTTCAAACAGTTGCTCGTCGATATGGCCTTCGCCGTCGTCTTCTCGTTTAGGCCGAACATTTCCCTCCTCGTCTTGCTCTGCCCCCTGCGAACCTCTGTTCACTGTTCGCAAAGCCCTTCCGCCTGGCGCTCTGCTTTGGCTAGCATTATGCACCAGTGGCGCTGTGCCAACGACGGCGTATCCATTAGGATCAGCCTTGAACATGGCTGATGTAGCTGCGGAGGGACCTTGTCCGTGTCTGCGGTGCAATAGCCAGCGCTCTGGATCCTTGTTCTTTTGTATCTTTGCCATCTTGGACGAGGGCATCAGGCTGGCTGTAACGAAAGAGGAACAAGCAGTACATACTAACGACTCGGCCTCCTCCAGGTCGGGGACATGGTGCTTTGGTTTCTTGTGGAACTTGTACCATCGGTTAGCAGGCACGAATTTGAACACCTCTTGAGCGGCAGGCATGAAAAGAGCATGTGTTTCTGCCTTGGAGACCTCCTCCAATTGCCCAACCCACACCTCATTCTGCCTCGCATCTTCCATCACCCATGGGAACCTCTCTTCCTTCCTGAGTTGCCGGACATCCTCTGGAACTTTGAAGACCTGTCGTGTTTTCCTCGTCATTTTCTTTTTGCCATTGGTCGGGGCCTTTCCCTTGGTCTCTTTCTCCTTGGACGAACTCTCTCCGGACGTGTTCGCGATAGGCCGACCATCCGCGTCGACCATGACTATTCTACCGTCTGGACCAATCACCGGTTTGCCGTCAAGTCCCAACATCGGGCGAACAGGAACCTGCTGAGTCGACGTCGACTCTTGCCTCCTAAGTTCCTTCCTGTTCAGCTTTATTGGCTCCTCCCAAGTCGAGACGTCTACGGGTTTGCGAGAGTCGAATTTCATCACGTCATACTTCCATCCGTTGAGCGCAGACGACATGAGCTTGTACTCGGAGAATTCGCCGTCGGGGAGCTTGGTACTGTCCTCGACGTCGTCCGTGTTGGGTGGGGTGGGTTGTTGCCGTGGCGTTGCAGATTTACGGGGCGACGTGGGGGTCCCATTGGGGAGAGAGGCCGACGGGTCTTTCTTGATGGGTTTCTTCTTGTGAAAAAGAAGGGATTCGGCAGACTTTGGGGGCATGGTGATTAAACGGAGAGTTTCCGTGCGGGGGAGGTTATACAAAGTACATCCGCACAGGCTGTCGTCGTCTTGGGAGGTCCAAGCAAGAGTTGATCACGTAATCATAACACGAGGAGTAATATGGCAGATGCTAGTAGTACGGATGATGATTGCGACAAACGAAAAAGCCTAAACGTAGCATTATGTATGTACATCGACGAACTCATCGCCGAGGGAATCGTCCGTTAGGAAACGAGAAATGCAGTGATCCCGGCGTAAATGACAACTAAGACACGAACCCTTGAAACGTGACACGAAAACAGACACGGTGGCATCTAGGTCGGAGGAGCCTCCACCCTAGTCGTTGGTATACTGCCATTCGTCACTGCAGCTGACGAAGGTTGGTGGGCCGACTGCCCCGCCGCTGATGAGTATGCGTTTTCTGAAGATGACGGTCGTGACTGTGATGAGGGTTGGTGTGGCTGCGGTGGTTGATGGGAATGTGGTTGAGAAGGATGCGATATGGCACCCGGGGGAGGCGGGGGGTATGGTACTGGTCCTTGACTGTACACAATTGAATGTGGAGGACCACCTGGACCGAATGGCGGCACGCCTTGCCGCAAGCTATCCATCTCGTGTCTGAGCATGTCAATTTCGCGAGCCATGTCTTGATGGCTTTGCTTGAGGTTTATTACAAAATCGATGGCTGCAAGGCAGGCTCAGGTGTGGCCCGAGGACGCAAGGAACAAGAACAAGACAGACCTTTGCTCAGAATCTCCCATTTGCTCGCTTTCATGCCACGGTCGGCCGGCAACTGATCTCGCAGTTCATCAAACAAATCTTTCATTTCCTTCCGACGCTTCCGCTCGGCAAGCTTGTGTGACACCCTCAGCTCGGGCGAGCGAGAATAAGGGGTCGAGCCAGGTTCCTTGGACTGTTTAACGGAGGACATCGAGGGTGGGGTCGGCGCAGACGAGTCGTCTGTGAGGGCCGTAGAGCCGGCGACGGGAGGGGTAAGTGGTACGGCATCGCGTAACTGGCGTGATGGGGGGCGTGAGCGGGAGCGTACGTTTCTGGTTGGGCCGACGGCCGGAGGAATGTTTTCGGGGACAGACATTCGTCTGTCAGGGGGGAAGGATACGGGGGGCATCATGGTCGGAGGCAGAGGTTGGGACTCGAAGGGACGGTTGGGATTAGGTATATTAGGGTCTTGGTGGCCATCTGGATGTTGTGCTGCAGACCACGCGAAAGTCGCCATGCTACCGGACGTTGGAGGTGCTGGTGATCGTCCATGTGGCTGGTCGCCGGAGAATGCCGAGTAGTTATTGGACCCGTTTGGGAGGATTGCAGGCAAGGAGTCGCGTCTATCATGCAGCCACCACTGTCCGTTGTTGCCCACGGGTGCACCTGAAATGCCTGGCCCAGAAATCATCGCACCGGCGTGGACTGAATGGCGACGGTGATCATATATGCTCAGATGCGCCATCCTATGCGTCTCTACTGCCGAGCCTCGCCGTTTTTGTGCGCGACCGTCAGGGTCGAGGTTCATCGGGCTCGGTATGCCGGGGCCGGCGAGCTGAGAATCGACATCGTCGCTGTTCGTTGCTTCGCGGTCGGACGACATCTTGCGTTTTGTGCCATGTGGTAGCTGGGAGTCGGAGGAATTCTGGGATCGATTGGTCGCCAGGGGGAAGGAAGGGGGAGGGGGGAGACGTACTGCAATGGAGTGGCGACGAGAGCTGTCGTCGCTGTCGTCGTGGTGGCGGATAGTCGTGCGCGGGGAGTGTCTGGAGTCGGTGTCGAGATTCATCGGGTCGCGGGAGAGGTTTCCTGTGCAAGAGGTGCGGGTGGTGCGAGGGAGGGAGAAGAGGGACGTACTGGAGAGAGCGTTTGATCTGGATGCGGACGGAGGGTGCTTGGCGTCGACGGGGTCGCGATCGAGGGAGGGGGAGCGGAGTATTTTGCGCATTTGTTTGCTGGCGGGCTCTGGGTGGAAGGAGGACGCGCTGTCGCCAAAGACATAGTTTGCGGCGGGACGTGGAGCTGGGGACAAGGGTGAGGGTGAGGGTGAGGGGGGGTGCGGGGAAGAGGGGGGATCGTACCATCAGGGTGACGTTGGGAGGCGTGTAGGGAGGGGTCGGTGAGGGAGCCTCTGCGGTGTTGCTGGAGGTAGTCGAGGGGCGGGAGGGATATGAGGGGGGACTGTCGCGAGGGGTCTCTGTGGTTGTCAGGCATGGCTGGGAGTTGGTCGAGCACCTTGTGAAAGTCGACGTTATGAGAACTCGTCCCTCTTGCCGCTTTCGGCGCCAAACAACGTGGAGCTCCGACTCGCGGGGACACACGTGGCCAGCTGGCACTCCTTTTTTGGTTACATGACCTCGCCGGTTATGATCGAGTACGAGTACTGCCATCCACAGCCCCAAGCCGACTCCCCCTCAACACCTCCCGCTGTCCCTCCCGCACCGCAACACTCCGCGCGTGCACTCTCCGCATACTGTTCCTCGTCCATCTCCCGCCCCCGTCCCGCGCTCGTCGCTCCAGCATATCGTCCACCGCGACCATGTATCGCACCCACGGTATGTAATCCAGGAACACGCTCCTCTGGGGCATCAAAGGGGCTGGTGGCCAAAGAATGTCCTGCAACGCCTCCACCATCCGAGATTGATACTCCACGCGAGCATGGAACCCTTTCGCGTCTTCACTCGTTAGCCTTGCCGCGGGGTTGATCGACGCCTCAATCGGACCCGTGCCAGACTCCTCGTGTACTCCACGTGAATACCGGATGGCTTCTTCTGCAATGAGCTCATCTCGCTGGCAATACTCTAGCCCCTCTCTCCCCTCCAGCACCACATATCCCGTCTCGTCGTCGTCCGACCGCCCCTGCGACACCACAGTCAGCGTATCCGCAATCACAGATCCGTCATAAACTCACCTCCCCCCTGTCCATTGGCGTCCTGCAGAGCTCGGCGTCGACATGCGACATCAGCTCACTGTGACGCTTCATTTTCCGCCACCACTCGTTTCCCACTGTGGATCCCACCCGCGCAACCCTGGATTCAGCGGAAATTGGTCGAGCTGATCGCCGAACGTGTCCTTCAGCCTCGTCTCCTTGGTGCATCTCTGATGCTGATCCATGCCTCGCACCCGCGCACAACATTTGCAATTGCGTGATGGCCCGTCGTAGATCTGGCAACGGCACTGGCTCGCTTCTCGGGTATAACGGCGCATCCGGTATGTCTAATCCATCTATGGAATGCGTGGTTTCATATAGAACCATCAGGTCTTCGTGCGGAACAAGGCAGCCCTCCGTGAGCGACAGGCATTGGAGAAAGGTGGCCGCCACGGGCGACGGACAAGGCTCAAAAACGAGGACTTTCTGAAGTGGCAGATCAGCAAGAGGAACTAGACCAGGGTCTGCACAACCGTCGTGAATGCCTACATCCTCGACCAGCTTGAATCAACGAGGGCTCACCGTTGCATGTCATTACAACTGGCCTTTGGCAGCATCGAATGAATTCAACAACAGCCGGCCAAAAACCTGCATCTTCTTTGAATAAGATGTCGACCTCTTCTAGGAGCACAAGAGATTGCCGAACGATCGGTCTCGATCCATCAGATTCAGCATGGCACATCTCGGAGATGCCCGCTTCCTCTGATGAGACCATCTGCTCGTCCGGTGGCAGTGGTTGCCCATGCGTCCGACTGTCACCGTCTACACTGATAGGCTGTCCCTCAGTCCCTGCTTCCTGCGATTCGCCAAACCCCATGAATCCTCCCGTCTTGCTCTTGACCAGATAGCCGCGGAGTCCCATGGGTTCCTTTGCCTCTAGTTTAGTCGGTTTCGTTGGCGCACGCCTATGAACCGTCTGGACGATATGATTTTTCCCTACGTCTCCAACAAGATGATCCAAGCTTGCGCCGTTGCGCCTTCCGATACCAGGGTACACTTCAAAAATTTCCCATCCCAACTCTTCTGCACAGGCATAGACCCCGGCAGTCTTCCCACAGCCGGGGGGACCGGTTATGAGAAGGGCATTGGTTAGCTTGTCAGCAAAGTTAGTTTGAACGGGTTCCTGTAATTGGGACGTCGTGTGGTTGATATTTGTATCGGGGACGTTTGATGCAATAGGATGCACCTCGTGGGTGTCTGTTGTGTCGCATCTGTGGAGGCGAGTAAGAGTACGCTGACAGAATGCGAACTCGTCCTCCGAGTCCTCGGGAGGGTCTTCAACTTGCTCTTCATCCGCGTCGCTAAAGACCACGAAGTCATCCAGGTCGTCATCCGAATCCACTCTTCTTTTCTTGTTACCCCGTTTCCTGGTTACTGCTCGAATAACGCGGGGTCGCTTCACGCCTCGTGGTTCGACCCGCTTCAAAGCACGTTTGTCTTTGTTCTCTCTGGCTTTGGCACCTTTCGACACTGGTTCCTCCGGCTGGCGACCTCGCAATTGCAGCTCGAGTGCACGAAGCCAGTCTCGTAGATAGAGAGCGTGTCGCTCATTCCCCAGCACTTCATTCGCGCGTCTGGGACGAAAGCGACGAATCCACATCTCGGCATGGCGACTTTCTCGATGAACAGATATTTGTGCGAAGGCGGGATGCGATTCGGTGCAATCACGGGTAAGGGATTGAAGATACTCTTCGCATTGCTGGGTTGTCAAAGACCTGTGGACACGATCCAAAGGAGTCGAGGGAGTATCATCCAGCTGCCGCGAATTTATGAGGAAGTCCAATGCTCCTTCATCTGATGGACTGAAGCTTGGGAATACGCTACGCTTGAGAGGTGCTTGATAGCAAGTATAAGAATGCTGCACCCCTCGAACATGCTGCGAACATGAACTAGGGAGAGGCACAACACCTCCCAACCCCAGAGTCCGTTTATTTAACTCTTTTTTCTCGCCTGTTTCGTGCGTATGTGTATGTCCATGTGTGCCGGCATGCGGAAAGCTCGTGTCACTACAGCAGTGAACGTTGAGATGTATGGGAGAGGGGGGAGGCGAGTGTGAGGTCGCCTGACTGAATTCTGAATGAGGAGACAGCTGACGAGCAGACGATAAGGGTCGTTCTGTCGACAACTCTATGTCGGAGGTGTCAGTGATATCTATAACCTCGGTATCATCCACGCTAGTGACTGTAGCTCGTGGTCCCTCTCGCACGGAAGAGACTTTCGTGAAAATGGGGAATAGCTGACCTGCATCGAAATATTGTTTGGAGCTGGGACAGATGACAGCAAACTCACGCACTCGGTTTGGCTGGCCTAGGTGGTTGAGCGGGAGGGTCCGGGTCCGCTGCCCGGGGAGAAGAGACTACGGGGTCTGTGTGCTCGAGGTGCAAGTCTTGTTCGCTCGCAGCAGGAGCGGTGGCGGAGTTTGTCCTCTGAAAGAGATTCTTCAGAGTCGTTTGGGTTGTCGGCTGAAACGAGCGGTGGCCTAGTGGGTTACACGGCACAAAAACGTACGGAAATCGTACCCGTTGGACTTTAACTTGACCGCCTGTGGTTCTTGTTCTCCGCTTTTCCGGCATAATGGTGGTGAATGGTGGTCAGCGCCGTCCGAGCCGCGGTTGGGTATGTTAGTATTGTGATCCAAGTTGCCAGCACGCGTCTAGGTGGAATCAGGAGCGCGTCGCGTGACGTGTCAATGTCACACGTGTCATTTCTGATTCGAGGACTTGAAACGCCGAGACTTGAACTCGATGTCAGACGATCAGGACGCTGAGCAGCGGCCTTCGATCAGTAGGGAGCTATTGAAATGGATATCTAAAGAGTATTTTGGTAAGTCGTCATCTCCATGTCGGTGGGGTGGTTCAACCCACTCGCAAAGTCAGATATGAACGGTTCATCATACTGCGTCCTTGATCACCCACCAACGCCCCTGGAATTTGCTAAGCTTGTCCATTTATCGAGACCAGTGGTCATCAAGGGTATTACTCTGATCTAGTTCGCGTCACGCGAGCGAGGCTAACGCGCTACTTCTCAGGGGTAGAGTTTCCGGCTTTGACAAAGTGGACAGACGACTATCTTGTTGAAAAAATGGGAGAGCAATCTGTCTCAGTGGCCGTGACTCCCAATGGGTATGGCCCAATCAATTGTGGCTGTTTATTAGAAGCATGATTGAACGACAGCAAGTCGAGCAGATGCAATCACACGCGCGCCTGACGGAAAACTATACTTTGCCGAGCCGTTCATAGACTCCATGACCCTCCGTGATCTTCTCAAGAAGTTGCGTTCAGGTGACTCGGATTCACTTTCACTCTGTTTGGCACGGTCAGACCATGGCACGGTTCAGATGAAAAATATGTCCATTATCTACAATCGCAGAATGGTAATTTGTATTCGGAAGATTTCTTCTGCGACGGAGAGGATGCCTCGGAATTCGCGGCCCTACGAGCAGATGTTCCCCCCGAAGTCAACTTTGTTCGTGATGCTCTTGGTTCGTTATCCGTTCCTGGCGCTGTCTTACAATTCTGAGAGGTCGACTAGATCGGGCTCCTGACGCCGTTAATCTGTGGATCGGAGGCAGCGACAGCGTCACAAGCATACATAGCGGTACGGTACCTGGCAACCTCCCAACTTTCTGGACCTGATCGGAAACGTATAGACCCTTACGAGAACATATACACTGTCGTCCGTGGTACCAAACATTTTACATTGCTACCACCAAGCGAGGGGTGGTGTTTGGAAGGTTTGTGACACACCACAATCGTCGTCGCGTTGCTCATGGAAGTAGAGAGATTATATCCGCATGCTGTGTATGCCCGCGCTGATGCGATTCCAGAACTCTATCTCTTTCCATCACACGAAGCTTCACCTGTCCGATGGTCTTCGGTCTCAGACCCTGACTTTCCGGACGCATTGCCGCCCGAAGCTCACCCGATACACATTGCACTGACTGCGGGAGACACGCTGTACCTGCCTGTTGGCTGGTGGCACTTTGTCAGACAGTCGGGCGATGTTACTATCGCATTAAATTGGTGGTATGACGCGGAGCTTCAGGGGATCAATTGGGTGTGGCTAAATATGCTTCGGGCGGGCGATAATGTACCTCGAGGAAATTAAAGAAATTCGTAGCTTGTGTCACGCGTGTCACGTCACGCTTCCCTGTTTCCCAACTGTCGAGGGCTCGCAATATGGGCAAGGACAAGAGCGAGAAAAAAGAGAAAAAGAGAAGGGCAGAGGAGGTGGCGAGTGCGCCACTGGATGGGGATGTCGAAATGGAGGAAACATCTTCAGTGCGTTTCCTGACCATCGAAATGTGTGCTTCATGGTCTCACCCAGGTTCAGCCTACGAAGAAGGCAAAGAAAGACAAGGAGGAAATCACCATCCCCCTTGAGGACCTTGCTCCTATTGCGCGACCTCTTGCGCAGAAAAAGCTGGTAAAAAAGTTGCACAAGACGATCAAGAAAGGTGCGGTCCTAACCTGACGATTCCATGCTCGTGCATCTTGATTGTCGCACGTCGTCATCAGCATCCAAAGCCAGGCAGGTCAAACGTGGTGTAAAAGAGGTCGTAAAGGGTATCCGCAAAGGAGAACAAGGGCAAGTGATTCAGTCCGTATTGCTTGCAACACTCGCGCCATGTCATTTTCAGGCTACTTGTTCTCGCTGCTGATATCAATCCAATCGACATCATATCCCATCTCCCGGTACTCTCTGAGGAGGCCCAGATACCCTATGTATTCGTGGCATCCAAAGAAGAGCTTGGGCACGCCAGCTCTACAAAACGACCGACAAGTTGTGTCATGATATGTCCAAATCTGAAGCGCAAGGCACAGAAGAAAGATGGTGAGGAGGGGGGTGATGACGATTATCGGGAACTGTACGAGGAATGTCGTCGGGACGTAGAAAAGCTTGATGCCAAAGTCGTTTTCTGATTTCCCTCAGTTAATCTCGACGTATCTTGTCTCATTCGCTAGTTGGCGACGATGTGCGAAGCGATGACTTTTGCGTGTCCATGCCAAATCCAGCGTTTTATTGCGTAGCCGGTTGTCGGGGCCAATAATAACGTTTTGCCGGGTTCGCACGTTCACAACACATTTCTAAGTCGTTCCACCACCAGTCTCCGGCCTCTCATTCTTAGCCATGCCCGTGTCGAAAGTTGCTTCTGCCAATGGTTCAACATCCGGAAAAACAACCAGAGGAACTCCAGCAAGCACTGTCCCGCCGTCACCGGTTTCGAAGCCATCGGACACAGACCGTGCGGTGACAAATAGCTCAGGGAAGCCCGACAAGAGCGCCCATGACGCGGAGCAGGAGAGACTCAAGTCTGAGATCGAAACCCTGCAGGCCAAGCTTGTGCGTTGTATCCCTGTTGTCATCGATGCAGTGGCCGATCGTATTTTCACAGGGCACCGTCCGAGAGAAAATATCGTTGGCTACCAAGCCTTCGGGGAACGACAGACGGAATGAGCTCCGTGCCGAACTTGACAGCATACGTGAGCAACAGTCTTCTTCAAAGACTTCTAGAGGCAAGGTCCTCGATCAACTCAAGGCTTTGCAAGATGGCATACAAAAAAAGGTACGTCCACACATGTTACTTCCGTGAGTGTCGGTTTAACGCGATGAAATACCTCAAGACTAAGGACTTGCAAGCTGCGCGGGGTAAGACGCCTTTCCGAACTGTTGCTGAGGTTGATACCCACATCAAGTACGCCGTCCCTGTGACCACTTTTCAATCGGAATCACTAATGTTCTCACCCAGAAATCTGGAAAAGCAGGTAGAATCCGGCAGTATGAAGCTTGCTGACGAGAAGCGTGCTCTTCAAGAAATCTCACAGGCCAAACGGACTAGAAGGACTGTAGAAGGTTTCCAGGCCGCCCAGGATTCAATCGACAAGGACCGGAGCGATGCAGACGAGCTTCGCCAGCAATTGGATGACCCAGAGTCCAAGGCCATCTCCGATCGTTACGACAAGATTAAAGCAGAACTAGATGAGCTCAAGAAGGAGTCAGACGAAGCATATGCTGGCCGCACGAAGCTGTTCGATGAGCGGGACGAATTGCAAGCTCGGATAAACACGCTCTTCAACGAGAAAAGGGCCTCTGTGCAGCAGTTCCGAGAAGCAAATGACCGCTACTGGGCAAAAATCAATGAAGACCGTGCTCGTCGCGCTGAGAGGGCTCGTGTGCAGCGCGCCGCCGAAGAAGCTCAGAAAAAGTTGGAACATGCCCAACGGTTACGAGAGGAAGCATCCCTGCCAGCATATCAAACAGAGATCGAAGATTGCCAAACGTTAATGGACGCTCTTTCGGGCAAGAGTTCTGACACCGTCGTGCTATCGTCTTCGTCGTTACCTGCGAAAGGTGAAGTGGCTGGCGTGCCAAAGCTCGAGCTAAGGCAGGTGGAGGCTGCCACTGACGGTCTGGTGGTGCGCAAGAAGAAGGGTGGGGAGGAGACATACTTTATGGGAAAGGGGAAACGGGGAAAGAAGGACAAAATACCCAAGATCGCACATGAAACAGATGCCCTTAAAAATTTACCCTTCGGAACTATCACTGCACTTTCCAAGCTCGCGATTCCTCTTCCGACTGCCACAAGCGACATTCCACGTACCATCGAGGACCTGAAAACGAAGAAAGCGTGGTACGAGGCCAACCAGGCGCGTGTAACGGCCGAAAACATCGCGAAAGCAGAGGCGCAAATACAACGTCTCACGAGTGTGGCCAAGCCAGAGTACTTGATCGAGGATGCCCAAGCATCGGTAGACTCGATCGATTTGGAATCGGCATCTACCCCGGTGGAGAACAAATTCGTTGGTGATAAGGGGGCTGGCAATGTGGAAGTTGACGAGTAAGAGACGGGATCAAACGGCACCGTCCATATATCATTAAATCTCAGTGCTACTTATACCAGGAAATACTGCTCGTCCGATCGCAAGCAAAGGAACACTTAGTAGTATTATTCAGGTCAAGCCTATACAATAGTGAGCACAGCTTTTTGAAAAGTAAATGGTCAATACAAATACGGAGCAAGGTAGGAATAAGTGACGGGCCGAGAAACGTGGTCATATATACTTGCAGGCTAAATTAAATTTTCGGCACAACCCAGAGAACGACGGAAAGTATGGTTGTGGTGCTGATCCTTCAGGATGCAGCCTCCGCTTTAATCGTTTCGGTTTCGCGCTCTGGCTCGCTAGCATTACCAGACAAACTCAGATCCTGAGTCGAAAACGGTGCGACATCGAACGTATTCGTCGTCGCGTACTCGGAGAACGCAAGGCCAGCCTGATGGACCGAAGGTATCGAGTCCTCAGGGGTAACTGAGGTATCCATGTAGTTTAGTCCCCCATATGCATCGGAATTGAAACCGGAAGCTGAGGCGTCCAGCGCGCCAGCAGAGAATGATTCCTGTTGCAATGCGGCCAACATGCTCGAGGTTGTCGGAGTGTGGTTCATAGTGTGTTGGGGGCGAGCCTCAGAGGGAACGAAGCTCTCTTGTCCAGCCATGGGTGAAAGGGAAAAGAATTGTTGCTGCATTACTGGCTCGACAGAGGCAGCCACGGAATTGGTGGACAGTGCAACATTCCGCAGAACGTTTACTGCGATCCAGTCACTAGGCGGTCGTGAGCAATACTACAGTGAAAGGGGGTGAAAGAGCAACTTACTCGAGGAACAATTTCATTATCTGAAAAGCGCCGAACGCAGGGTCACTCCTGATGGTCTGGCGAACGTCAGAACCATACAAGGCAGTTTGAGCAAAAACAAAAAACTTACGAGATCCCTCATAACCTGGCTAGTCACATATCCCCAGCGAATGAGCACGCTACGAGGACTCATCGCTCCTCTGTCATCGCCAGCTCCAATGCGCTGCTCCATGAGCCTCTCTGTACACTTATCAGCCCATGCCATCACCTCTCTGACAGGTTCGTTGCTCTTCGCAAGACTATCCATCATTGCCACGAATTCCACCTCGAGAAGCTGGACGAGATCTTCGTGCCGGCAATTGCAAACCAAGGCCGATTGGTTGCGAACGGATTCAAAATCTACCTTTTGCCAAGATCGACGCATCTCAGCGAGCTGCTTTTGATTGGTGAGAACCGTGTTTAAAGCTTGAGTGACTTGGTAGATGTCCACGAATCGTACTGTATGAGAAATATGTCAATTGGGCAATGCCTCACCATCCGTGGGACTGTACACGTACACACTAAATGCCCAAAACGTGCACCCAGCTCAACCTTGGGCTCAACGAATGTGGTCCCGTATCCTTCGAGAGCGAGGAGGAGAATTTTCTCCATCTGACTGGCAAGCTGGCGCAAGCTGTTCAAAGAAGCTGTAGGGAGAGGGGAGAGCATCTGGGACCTGAGAAACTCGAGGATTTCCTATACATGATTGAGCAGCAGTACGGAAGTGGTATGCTACAGACTTACATCATATACAATCGCATCGGCCTTGGCCATTAATCCCGCAATCGCGGGTGCATGAACAACCTCACGATGAGTGCCTGACAAGGTCGACCAGAATCCCCTGAGGTGCATCTCGAACTGATCAAATCGGAAAGTGCGGGCGCTCTCCAGGACCGCATCCAAGTGGTCTTGGAACCAACCCCATACTTCTCTCCCAGCAATGCACTGAGCGGAAGCGGAGCTAGCTCCGATGGCTTCCTCGATGGATGGGAAATGGGACATATGACGGACTGAGAGATGTTGCTGTGGTTGAACATAATGACCATCGGCATTAGGCCCGAGGGTTAACGTGGGCTGCGGTGCGATACTGGCCTCCGGTTGGCTGGCATGTCGACGGATGGGGGTATGACTGGGATAAGAGTTACTCCTGGCCAGGACTTGGGCTTGCGAGAGTAGACTGCCTGCGGTCGGTGTCTTATCACTTATATCTTCAAACGTAATACTGCCTTTGAGATCTCCTGAAAGAGCAAGGGAGTTCCGCTTGGAAGCGCTGGACCCTTCAGAATCATCATCATCATCATCATCTGATCGCTCATCGCCCTTATTCACGTTATCTCCCGACTCCTGCGCAGCACGAGCAGCGTTGATGGATGACTGACCCGCGTTGTTGTTTGACTTGCGAATGTAATCTTGCAAAAATTCGGCTTCCGCCGAGGTCGCGGGACGAATGCCACAATCTGCCAGGAACAGATGATCAATAAAATTTCCGATCATCATTGGAGGTAAGACACGCACAATGGTATTTGCTATTTCCGCGAACACCCAGACGCCTTGTTTTGATAGTGGGGAAACAGAGTCTGATAGCCTTGCCGAGCGTCGCAGTATTAATGTGAGGGATCTGGTACTGGTCGCAAACTCTGCGGTATGAAAAATAAAGACCCTGGCGTGGTACATTCCCATCCGGGTAAGGAGCATAGTTGGCGGTTAGCCTGAATGGTGAAAGTGTGAGAAATTGGAACATGGGAGGGGAAGGACAGGGACACACCAAGCTTGAACGAAAATCTGCTTCGCTCGGTCAGAAGCACTGGTTGTGGTTGCGACGCGTACATTGGCCGCTAATTTCTGGAGGGCATGATCAGGGTTGATAGACATCCTGCCGAAAACGCCTGTAGACTGTCTAGGTTCTTGATGATTAGTGGGCATCGGCTGACCGGGCCCATACATGGTAGAATAGTCGGGGGTGTTGCCGAGAAACATTGTGAGGTCGTCCGTTTCGCTGGAGGAGGAGTGGACGCTCTCTGTATCGCGGGGGTAAGGAGAGGCCGCAGCACGGGCTCTGAGGTGAGTCTGGCGCATGTGGCCCTTGAGCGCGGGATTAGTCATATTACTGTTCGGAGGGGATTGGCCAGGGGACATGTCTGCAGAGGGGAGGGAATAGACGGAAGAGTGGCGTACTTGATCGCCGGGGAGGTAGGAAGTGAGACGATACGGGTCGTTTGAGGGAAGGGGTATGCCGGCTGGCATGCGAGAGAGGATGTCCTGGGAAGAGTGGGGGCGGGAATGAGGCGAATGAGTCGAGGAGGAAGAGGTTGAGCGGGAATGAGGGTGACTGGGTGGTAAGAAATCAAAGGGAATGTTTGAAGAGATTGTCTGAAGATTTACAGCAGCAGCCATATGGAAGGAGGGTGTTGGGCTGGGGACGAGACCGACGCAGCGAATAGGCGGACCAGCCGGCGAAAAGGATAGAATGGATGTGGCGGAGGCGAGCAAGCTGGCAGGACTACCCCGTAGTAGGCCAAGTGGAAAAAAGAGACAGACAAGAGCGCGCGCGTGTACAAGGCGAGAGACAACAGCAGCAACGACGCCGTTTTGCAGCTGTAACGAGATCGCAGCAACAAGAATACGGTCGGTGGTCAAGGCAACGAATAATATTCCTAACCGTCGCTATCTCTTTATCCCCACAGCCCCCTTCCCACACACTCCCGGAACCGCTTCCCCCTTCTCTCTTCCATCTCATACAATGCTGTATCATCCTGTCCCTTGCCGCTCCTTCCCCGAATCAACACCGCCCGCATCGCCTCGCCTCTCCCATTTTTGTCAACGACTTACTCATATCATTCTTCGGCGATCCGTGTCCGCACAACCCGCGTCTTCGTGCGAGACGCCCTCACGGCCCCATCAACGAGGCCCGTCACACCGTACGCAAAGAACAGAACTACCGACGTGCTGGTCACAATCGATCGGGCTGCGCACACCAGACGAGTCTGCGATCAACGTCTCGAACAATGTTTTGGACGACAATTAAGGTTGGTTCTCCGCTTCAACAAGAAAGAACTGTCACAATTTTGGTGAGTCTCCGCCGACACGATCAATGTTTTGATGCTGAATTTGTCCGCACGGGGAAGCTATGCACAATAAAGACGGCTCTTGGAATCGCAAACTCAGCCAGACATATCGATAAGACTAATTGCGATTTCGTGTGAGTAATTCGACCCAAACACTTACGCATTCCGTGTATGTAGTAAGCTTCGCTCGAGTGAGGTACGTATCCTGATTCCGGCATAATGATATTTGCAAAAGCCCAAGTTCGAAACAGTACTTACATTCCCGTATCACCCAGACCTGGGATCAAAATTTTGAATGACCTTTTTTGGCTAGATGTAGGCATACCTGGCGGGAATGGAATGCGTCCAACTGCTCGTCATGCTGGTCATCAGAATGGCCTCCCTTTTACAGCTGCATGGCGGGGTGAAATGACCTTCTCTGAGAGTACTTGCCTGTGTTAGAATCACAAAAATACATGGCATCCAAACCAATGACGGCGTCAGGAATGCCCTCGGTGGCGAAATACCCTTCTTTATGGCGAAATGATGCCATGGACACTTGGAGTATAAAATTACTCCATGTCCTAGATCTGGATAGATTGAACTCTGAGATCTGAGCGCTAAAGCTACAAAAAGGCGTGGGTGATATCATTGTTAGTCCTTGTGAAGCCATTGGGTTCTCACATCACATCTCACTGGAGCTCGCCAGTAGGTCGCGCAGCCGAGGCTGACACCTCTGCCCAAACTTAGGGAATGCTGCTCACAATGGATAGACTCGTCCCGTTGGCAGCACAATGCCCCGTGACGTCCGGTGAGATAGGATGTGAGTTGAGATTTACAATTGAGTCCCGTCAGGCTTCAAGGAGGATGCTCACAGTGTGCAAACTATAAACCCTTACCTGGTTAGGAACATTCCGTCGAGGCGTATTTGTTGGTCAGGTTTAGTGACCTTGCGCCAGATATCATTATATCCTGAGGTTGGGATCGAAGTAAACCCATCCCTTTCCTCGAAAACAATTCCTGCATTGTTCTACCAACAGCCCGATTCTGAATCGAGTCGTGGCTCCCGTCGAGTAATATGTGTGGAAACTTGTCATCTTCGTGCCTGAAATGACATCAGTCCGACAAATACTGGTGATTGATTCCGCAGCGAACCTAAATACCTTGCGCTCATGCAGTGCAAACGGGAACCAATTAGTCACACCCGAGCGTACCACAAAGCAAATACCGCTGCTGCAATAATCTTCCAAGGTAATTCACGTTTCCTGTGCGAAAGACAGCAATTTCAATAAGTCGTGCACCTACGTTGATGTGACTGGCATACATTAAACCGAAAGGTGTTCCATACTACCCAGCACACTTTTTCTTCTTTCTGATCCGGCCAAGTAATGGGAATCGACGAGATACAGATCGGCGATATGCAAAATCGGCCCTGAAGTGGACGATCCATTTCTACTGCGCTGAAAACACAGATGAGTGCTTGGCAGGAGGCGGGGGCAAACCAGATGCTTCTAGGACTGTCGGTGTTCCCAGTATCGCCTGTATGGGTAAAGAGAGGGGGTGGAGGACGCATCGATGAACCCAGTGTACGCTCTACTTGAACGTCTCGATCATGAGTAGGAATCGGGATGCATCAGGAGACGCCTGCGATATGTTTTAATTGGCGTATATTTGAACATACTGGAGCAAAATGACTGCAAGGTAATTAGTCCCAGAGGCGAGGCAGGCGCTGTTAATTGGAAACACGTTCCTTATATGCATGCGGCCGGCGACTGCTGAACGATGAAACTTACTGCAGAGCAACCAGACGACATCTTTAGATTGAACTGTCACTCTCATCTCGCCAGTGAAGAAGGGACGCTGTATCGTGTTGGAGCAAGCACAAACATAGGAGCTTTCCCGTGTCAAGTCTCAGGCCGACCGTGTGAAAAAAGAGACTAAATAAAGATGCATTTCCATTGGTTGCGCCCCCCCCCGAAACGTAATGCATTACCAGATGCTACTTGCGCTTTGCGTGGGTCAACTAGTTGGACCTGAAGCCTTGGTGTGACTTATTTACTTGGGAAATGTCGACCACGTCAGGAAAACCTTGCGGGCGACACTCCCACTAAGCGGGTTGATACTAGTTGGTGCAATGTAATGAAACGCATGAGAGATGCCATGTTCTCAATATGCTCACGTGCTTCTTGGCACTCTAGTACCATCCAATGTACGCCAGCCGGGGGCACAAGGCGCAGAGTAACTACACAAGTATGATCAAAGCAAGTTGTTACTCGTCCTCCTCCAAGTCAGAATCACCGAATAGACAAGGTCCGTCGAACGTCATGTCAACATCTAGCTCAGCTGCGGATGTTCCAACGATAATGGCGAGGGGGCTCGATGATCGGGCAAGTCCATTCGGGGTGTAGTGCATCACCGGAATCGAGGGAACCTTTTGCAGCGCTTGCACGTGAATATAAGGGTCGACTTCGCCCCGAGTGGTGGAAGGAAGTTCTGCATCGAATAGAGGCCGAGTAGATTTGTCGGCACACGGTGAATTGGGAATATCGGTTGCCATGTGGTCAACTGCGTCCAGCACTACCGGGTCCGCAATCTCGAATATGGGTGGGTCTGCGCTGGATGCAATGCGAATATCGTCCGTAGGTTTGTCATCGATCCTCGTTTCAACGGAGGTGGTTTCAGAAGAATGCGCATTAAAGGTGCCCGGTCTCTCGGGCGAAACGTAGCCCACGCCTTCCCTGTCCTTTGTGAAGTCGATTTTCACAGACCGCACTATGGATGGTTCGGGAGGCTTGAGTTTCAAGATTTTGCCGATTGTTTCCCAGGGATGAGGATCAGATAAGAAATCAATCGGGATGTCACTTGGTACGTCTTCAATATCTTCCTGACTCGTCAAGACCCGCATGGAATTACTTCCAGACTCGGGCCGGAATGTCTGTCGGAAATTGTTTCCAGTCGACGGGAAAGCGCGGGTATCATTGCAGTGTGTTGTGCGGGAGCGTTCGGCTTTGATTTCTTCTTCATTCAAGTTACTGTATGATGAGATCGTGAACAGTGCTTCATCCACGCCAGAAGAGCCTTCGCAGACAGGAAAACTCCGCGATGGCTGGCGAAATATGGGTTGACGAATAGAACGTAAGGATGATGCGTCGACACAATCGACATCTTCGGAAAGGTCGTCTGATCGTCCTGGAGGAATAGCTGCCCGAGGTGAGGTATCAAGGTCGAGAATTGAGTTATCTGATGACTGCGAACTGGAAGGGAAGGGAGATGACCGAGGGAGTGGATAAACGACGTCTAGAAATGTATTGGGTCTTTCGGGTTCGTTGCCTTCTGTACAAAAGAACGGATTGGTTCTTGTGAACAATCGCGCTTCTCCATATCCAGAATCGTCGAAGGCATCCCGGGGTGTTACATCACATATATCCGGAGAATCGGGTGGTGAAAGAATACCGCTCTCTGTGGGCTCATATCTCGTATTCAGATTAGTTTCAGGAAGACCCATGAGTACGTGTCCTGGGGTTTGAGGGTATGACACATGGGGATCAAAGACATGCTTCGATACTATCTCTGAATGTTGGGCGTCTAGGTCCTGTAAATCAGAGCGTGAGTGTTACCGCCAGCGATAACCCTTGACCATTGTACTTTAGAGTCAAGATGAGCATCTGTTGGTCGCATGACTGCCGCAGGGGTTTGCATACGTTCCAGATATGCGGTTTCTTCAAGCTTCGGGGTATCGATTCCAATGAGATTCGGTTGCTGAAGGATGCGGTCGATGGCAGCTCGCATGGACATGTCTTCGCCGAGAGTATATCAACGGGCAGAAGACGAGGAAGAAACCATACGCACGATCCGAAATATCAAGAGCACCGAGAACTTTGGACGGTTTATTGCGCTGCGTCGTATAGCTCGGCGATGTTGACGAGTATAATCGGTCTCCGCTGAAGATCTTTCTGGAGGAGGTAGCACCCGGGTCCGGGCTAGCATCACAACGCGCATGCGCGAGCGAGATCTCTGGCAGAACGGATGAAAGCGTTGGGGCACTTGGATGAACACGGTTTTCTTGCGTCACACACAACGCAGAGGCAAGACGCTGTTTCCCGAAGTGGCGCCTTTGGGCACGTCCGATGACGTCCTTTGACTTGGCTCGTGCGGTGTTTCTGGCGAATGCGATTGATATGTGAGACAGCGGCAGTGTCTAGCAGAAGAACTGGACCTTTTCCCGCCCATGTAGTTTGCTCCAACCATTTTTGCCAAGTCTTCGACACCAAACGTCCAATTTAAGCTGTAGTGATGCGATAGAGGCGTACCTACCACAGGGTACTGAATACAGAGTATCAAGGGCTCAGAGTTGTCACTGGCGATTCAAGTTGCCGTACGACAGGGTGGGCGGAGTCTGATGCAGCTGAACTCTGCATCTGACGCGGAACGCGTGCCAACTCGGATCTAGCGTCAGAGCAGTGCAACTTGAACAACTAAGCCAGCCAGTTACGGATACCGGGAAACAGATACACGCTGCAGCATTGCCCCGTTGTCAGCACCGATACGATAATTGTCCATGGTATGAGTTAATCCGCATTCCGTTCGAGTCATCAACTTACTGTGGTCTATGGCGGCAACAGACGCCAGCTGGAGGCTACGAACCCCTCGCTGGAGAGGAACGCGTCGAAGCGGAGGAAAGCTCAGCATTTAAATCCTTACTGGAACAGCGACGCGGAGTCGTGCTTAAAACCCCACACGGCGGTTCCCTGTCCATTCATGCTGAAGGCGATTCATATTCGTACTGTTACGGACCACGTGGAGTCGCTGGTCTTCTACGCAATCGCTATGCTGCTGGCTGTGCAATATTTGCATCCATAGGCGGTCTATCTTTTGGATATGACCAGGGTGTCATTGCTAATGTCCTAGTCATGAGAGACTTCCTAGCTCGGTGGCCAGTAGGACCTTGGGAAAAGGGATTGATTAGTATGTTCTTGCCTGCTCTAGTGCGCATACACCCTGTGAGCCCGTGTTCGTTGCAGCTGCGGCTCTGGAGCTGGGTGCTCTGTTTGGTGCTCTATCGTCTGGCATTCTTGCGGACAAGTATTCTAGGCGACATTCTATATTCTTAGCTTCAGGTGAGCCCTAGTGTCAACTCTAGGCTTTCTTTTTATTCAACGAATCCCATAAGTTATATTTTGCCTTGGTTCCGGATTGCAATCTGGTGCTCGTAATCTCGATGATTTAATTATCGGAAGAGCCATTGGTGGATTTGGTGTTGGAGCATTAAGGTAACTCCCTAGGCTTGTTTAACGTCACCAATGCTGACTCCAAGAAGCATGTTATCACCGCTTTACATGGCTGAGATCAGCCCTCCCGAGCTCCGGGGATCACTTCTAGCTATCGAACAACTCGCTATCGTTCTCGGAGTCGTCTTCGGATTTTGGATTGGATTCCTTACCCGTAATAGTGAGTGCAATTCATAATATTTGGCTTAGTCTGATCTAGCTTGAACGCAGTTTCGGGCTCAGCATCTTGGAGAATTCCTCTCGCACTTCAATTTCTCCCTGGCATATCACTCTGTCTAGGATGCTTCCTTCTCCCACCATCTCCGCGTTTCCTCATTTTAAGTGGACAGTTTAATGATGCAATGCGCTCTCTCGCGAAGCTTCGCCTTCGGACACCCGAAGAAGCTACTCATGACCCTCTCATCCAGGTATCTCCGGTTCTTCCGAAATGAGCTAAGTTGACTGATGGTTTGCAGCTCGAATTGCTGGAAATGCGAGTAAATGCTGTTCTTGTTCGACATGGCGCAGACGACAAGGATGGCGGTGGGGTCGTGAGCGGCTGGAGCAAGCTATTTCACTCGAAGTATCGTGCTCGGACCCTCATTGGCGTGATGATGATGTTCTTCCAACGTGTGTGGTCATCATTTATTTCCTTGACACAATATTCACACATTGTCAGAGTGGAGTGGGATCAATGCTTTACTATACTATGGTCCCACCCTGGTAAGAAATATTGGGTTGACAGGAGAGAAAGTCACTCTCCTCGTTGCTGGTGGCATTGGAATAGTCCAGGCACTTGCTGTTATACCTGTGATATCATACTTGGATCAATGGGGTAGGTGGCTACCACTGCTGCCCAGTTGACTTTTGATTTACCATTTCCAGGACGCAAGCCCCTTTTGAAAGGTAGCAAACACATTGTCCTTCAAATTTGACTATCTTAAGGTTGTTCCTCAGGAGGTAGTGCTGTTATGACTCTTTCACATTGTTTGATTGCTGTATTGGTATCATAACATGTCTTTTTCTCTTTGGATTGCTCTGAACGAGGATTCCATTTCAGATTCTCCAATTTGGGGATGATTGGCCCTCACACCCTGGTGCTGCATGGCTGGCAGTAGTGTATGTTCAATCACATTCATCATGCAGTACATTGTCACTCTCTGATGTGCTTTGGGTGGATTTAACAGAGGCATCTATACTTTCACTGCAGCATATGGAATGAGCTTTGGCCCAATTGGATGGGTTCTCCCAAATGAGGTCTTTTCATTGTCAATGCGAAGTAAAGGTGTCTCTCTATCAACAGCTTCAAACTGGATAAACAACTGTGCGTCCTGACTCTTTCCAATGTTTGAGAGGGTCTGGCCATGTATTGATAAGTTGTTGATAGTTTTCATTGGTCTTGTCACACCTCCAATGATGGAGATCTCTTCAGTGTATGTTTTCATTACTGCTTTACTCTACAAATTGCAAGAGCCTCATAACAATCATTTTAACCCCCATCCAGTGCCACATTTATGACCTTTGCTTGTGCCTGCTTTGCAGCCTTCATTTGGTCAAGCCACATTGTTCCTGAGACAGCAAATATCTCACTAGAAGAGATTGACACTATGTTTAATTCCTCAGCTGCTCAAGAAGATATACAGAAGAAGTTTGAGGTACATCATATTATATGTGTGTGCCATCCACTGTGGTGTACTGACCATTGATGTTAGCTTGAATGTGAACTTGGCATACATGACCTGATAATGGATTTAGTGGCAAATTGTGACTGACATTAGCTATTACTGATATGGGAAAATCAGTAACTTAGATGCTTGCCTAGGAGAGGATTCCTAGAATAAGAATCCAGTTCTTAATTTGAGTTGTCAGTTATTAGGTGCATTTGTTTGGTGGCCCAGAACAGTGGATAGTGATCAGTATATTTTACATGGTCAATACAAGTCACCCAAGGTTATGATTATGCTGGTTCAAAATCAATGAAGGGCCATTGAGAGGTTTCATGTACGAGAATCTAGTCATTTTGCATGAAAAGTCCAGGCATTGTTATAGTATTGCCCTCCGGGCACCCCTGGACCTGAGGTTGGTCACAATATGTATTCCGCTTCACAACTGATTCCCAATCGCACGGAGCCTCCAGGGTAAAAGTAACAGAAAGCCAACAACCAGTCTACGTGGGCTCATCTCATGTCACGCGCAACGACCCCATTCCGAAATCCCCTCCACTTCCCCGGTCGAGGTCATTGAAAGGATCCCTCATACTCCCTGTCTTTGCACGCCAAAGCTGGGTGTATAGTGCCTTGACGTTTTGCAGTTCCGCATCCACGGCTGCCGTCTTGGCTGCAAGGGATACGAAGATGGCATGTTGGGTTTGTAAGGTGGAGGATATCACTGAAGAATGCAGAAGGGAGAGGGGGCGGGGGTCATTCAGTGAAGACGGACAGGACAGTTGGGGTTACCTTGTGGGGTAGCTTGTGCTTGCACAGCAGTGGAGGACAACTTGCGCTCGGTTTGCTTGTACGAACGTTCAGCGAGAAGAAAGATGCGGAAAAAAAGGCATACCTCGATCGTGTTCTTGTACCATTGCAACCGCTCCTGCATCTGAGTTGTCACGCGTGTAAAGAATCTACACGACGGTCATCAGCGAATCCCACCGTCACTCGCACCACGATTGCGAAAAAACGCACTCTAATGGGAATGATGCATGATTTTTGAGGTAAATCCCGTGTTGCTGGGGGTTTTTGAATCCGTCGACGATGCGGGTTGCGATGATCGTATCTTGAACAGCTTGGTCTGTTTTCTCTTTGAGATCCTTTGTGAAGAGGACGTCGGATTGGATGGTCGCAGCGACGCTCATCAATTCCTAGAGGGGTTTAAACCATTAGGATTTGTTCAGAAGAGTGACGACAAGGTATGATCCCACTTTGTGCACCTCACGAATGAGATCTTGGCCCTTGGTAGGTTCCTGACCGATTTTTCGTTGCTTGAGGTCGTTACTTATTTGCACGCGACCTTGGATATGGGCACTGGGTAAAAGATAAGGGAATGTGTTGTCGCGTCACGGTCGATCACTTACTCCAAGCCCTCGAATTTCTTCTTGATCTCCTCAGGTAGGTCGTTGAATTTCGTGGCCTTTGAAAACAGAACTGGCCCGGTGGGTTGAGCGGGTGAAACGCTGGCGAGAACGAGAAGTCGTTAGTCGTTCTTTTTTTCCCCCTTTCACCGCGATTTCGAAATTGCGAACCTCATGGTACTACAGGAGTGTGTGTCAGTCACCAAGCTAGTGGAAGATACAAATCACTCACGATGGCTGTCTTTGTGCACCAAACAAAGTGGTGGTGCTAGCGCCCAGGCCGGTTGCAGGCGCAGCCACCTGAAGCTGCAAGGTGCTCCCAAACAGACTGGTACCTGTCGCTGCAGGTTGGGCTTGAGTGGTGGAACCAAAAAGACCCGTCGTTTGTGTCGTAGTAGCACCCGGCTGGGTTGTGCTACCAAACAGAGACGTTCCAAGCGTGCTTTGTGGCTGTTGCGTTCCAGTCGCAGGTTGTCCGAACAAAGTAGTCGAACTCTGCTGTGTCCCAGTCGTGGGCTGGCCGAACAAAGTCGTGGTAGGCTTTTGCTGTTGCTGAGTGGCGCCAGCGGGCTGGCCAAAGAGCGGAGTGGTGGACTGCTGCTGTTGAGTACCAGTGGCAGGTTGTCCGAACAAGGACGCCGAGGGCTGTTGTTGCTGCTGAGTGCCAGTCATGGATTGACCGCCAAACAATGACGCATTAGGTTGTTGCTGCTGTTGAGTCCCGGTTGCAGGTTGGCCAAAGAGCGACGTGGTCGTCGTAGCTTGCTGCTGCTGCTGAGTCCCAGTCGGAGACTGACCAGACAGAGAGGTAGATGGTCGCTGCTGCGTCCCTACCGCGGGCTGAACAAACAAAGAACTGGTGGGCTGCTGTTGCTGTTGAATACCGTTCACAAGCTGGCCAGAGATCGACGTCGTTGGTTGCTGCTGCTGAGTGGTACCGACACCAGAAGGCTGTCCGAATATCGACGTCCCGGAGGTTTGCTGGGTGCCAGTCGCGGGTTGGCCAAAGAGCGACGCCGAAGTCTGTTGTTGGGTACTACTTGCACGCTGTCCGAACAGCGATGTAGATGGCTGCTGTTGTGTCGTCTGGGGTTGCGTCGAGGGAGTCGTACCCGTAGCCGCAGGCTGGATATTACTGCCAAAGGTCACTGAGCCTGTGGGCTTTGTCTGACCAAACACCGAGGGCATCGTCGTGGACGATCTACACGTGAATCAGCGCGAACAACACGACACGGCCGCGAAACGCACCCGCTGAACGCCATTTTTGCTAAGGAGTGGCTTTGCGAAGAGTCAGAAGACGCTATAACTTGATATGTACATCGAACACGTGATGTAGTCATCCGAAACAGGAAAAAACAACCCCTGTCTTTTCCTCTTGAAGTTATTCGATCCACACACCGCCTCCTTTGACAATGCCAACCTCGCTTTCACAGTTACCCCTTGCAAAACTGTACTTGAGAACTGAGCAGGCTGCTTCACCGCTTGACCTACGGTCGAGGAACAGCGGTTGACCACAGGCAACAACAAACAAGCGGCCACAATCGACACCGACCATCAAGACAGACTGTTTCTTCGGGAACGTCGCACGCGCCGTATTTTGCATCCCCGAAAACTACAGGAACCAATAATATTAGTACTTGTCAGGGCAAAGGGATATTAAGAGGAGTCCCGAACGGTGCACCTTGTTCTCCCGATTCACAATCAGGTTGTGTGAGTTAGCCTTATAAAGTTCAAGTCACGTCGGTTGACACAGTGTGCAATAACACTTGGCACGCTTGACGTGAAAGAGCTAGTATACCGCGCCTAAGAGCACCCCTGCTCAGACAATAAGTGACAATCGCCAACTTCCCTGCACTTGATGTACCAGTAAGCTCGCACGCGCTTCCAGAGCACATCCAGAAGTAGGTTGCAGATCACAACAAATCAGTCGGGCCGTTGGAAAACGGGAATCAACGATTCTTCTATCACGGAGGAATAGGATCGAGGCATATGATGAAGGCAATCAACATTTTCTTTCTTGGGATGTAAAGACTCAAAGGGATATTGAGGGCTCTCGTATCTTACTTTGTCGGACTTTTATTCGCCTGGATTGGCTATTCCCGTGGCCATGAAGAATATCGTTTCAACGTATTGTCGACTCTAGCCGACAATGCGCAACAAAGACGAGTATCCTCGTCTGTCTCCGAGGTTCTGGGCATCTGACTCGTCATCTGGAGCTTTCTTGCCACAGACAGGTCGACACGTCACGATTGGCTAGAATGAGAACGAGAGACCGAATGCTGTCTAGAACGGCGTCTCTTTTCAGTACTACGGATCTTATAGGAAATGACGATCTTGGCGGTGACGACGGTGCACAAACAATGAGGTATATGCGCGTTCGGAGAAGTGGGCCGAGGAATTCTGGAAAGAACACCTGCGAAAGTGGAGTATGGGGGACGATGCGTATCTTAGCGCGGAATGAACGAGAGTTCTTGTGAGGCTATTGCCGACCGACGGGGAACAAAGGCCGGAGATGGCCGCGTCCGAGTCACAGCGATTTCCCCCTCTCTCGGTATTTATTCCAAGATGGTTGTTGACCTGGTTTCCATCAGCAAAGGCATCCAAACCCCAACATTGTGCATTGTAGTAGACATCGGCGAGTACGAACTCGCACACAAGTTTGTAGATTAATTGGATACTGTAGGTTGATCATCCCACCGAAGTGTTTTGACCCAATGGTGGCGTAGGTGAATCAAGGATGCACTTACCTAGACATCCTACCTGGACGACCTGCCGGATCGGACAACACGAGAGGAGGTTGGATGAAATCGTTGCCATCTATCGATTAATTTACTGGACAAATCTGAAGAAAACGGACTATAAGATCATATATTTCTAAAAATGTCAGTACTATATTCCGTCAGAGTTTCCACACTTGGTGAGATTGCAAGCCCAACTCCCCTAGAATACCTCCCACCTTGCCCTGGGAATAGTTGCGGCCATAGGGCCCAGCGATCGCATTCACCATCCTAGGTCAGAATGGTTCAAGAACAATTCAGCAGCGAAATAGAGTCATGCAATGCGTACCCTTCCGGACCACAGACCAAGACAAGGACCCGCTTCTCTGGCGCAAGCGGTGTAGGGGCGGATAGTCCGAAAAGCCTGCGCCACCACGGTGTGCTGTGCGTCAGTCGCAATGCGTCTTGTACCACGGATTTCCCAATTCGGCCACGGTGAATGTCTGGGGAATAGTCTTCTGGGGTATCATTCGTGGACTCGGCGAAGAGATGAAACTGGAACCTGTCCGGATATTGCTGAGAGAGTGTGGTGAGAGATTGTATCATACTCGAAGGTGGAAGGTCCGTGAATGATCCAGATCCGTGGAGCAATGTGAAACGAGCATTGAAGGTATCACGCGTTCTGAATACACTGTGTAGAAGCTGGTAGAAAGGTGTAATGCCGGTCCCACCGGAAACCTTGCAAGGGAAAAACGGGGGTTAGTAATAGTAGATTCACAGACGAGAAGGGAATGGAGGACGTGCCATGACGACTTCATCCCAATGACCATTCTGCCACAACCTTGACCAAGTCTTTACGGGTCCACGGATCTCGATTGAGTCACCAACTTGTCGCGAGTGTAACCACCGACCGACTTCGCCGTGCTCATACTTTTTTACCCAGAACTTCATGTGACCATTTTCATCGATGCCCTCGAGGGGAGTATAGGGACGCTCGACTTGAATGTCACTGTCCTTGATGAAGATGGACCATATGGTTGCGAAGGCCCCAGGGTCATGTGGGAGCAGTTCCGGAGGTATAGAAAGAGTCAGGAGCTTCGTGTCGGATGACACGTCCGCGGATTCGATGAGGGTGGATGGCGTGAAGCGGGAGGGGCCCAGAGGAAGAGTAACTGCACGGTCAGAGAGAAGGGAATAATAGGTGGTAGTGACAGCGACAGAGACGCCGGAAAGGATCAGCGCGGGTTTGATGAAACCAGGCCTTTTCCGTGTTGCTGTCGCGGTTGAGAGCCATGCTCTGCCAAACTGTAAGGCTGAGCGGTGGCGGACAAAAAACATATCGACTGAGATATTTCCAAAAGAGGTAACTGATTAATGGCTTTGCACAACAAGGACAAACAAGACATATAACAAAACCGCTCCGCCCCGGGACCATGTTTACTGCCAGGCGGTTTTCACGACGCTGACGGACAGACATATGGTATACTATCCACTTACAGTCTAATAATCCAAACTATGAAACACCATCGTAGCCCTACACACAGCTATCCACAGAACATGGCCCCTCTTTCTATCCACGCAGCGCTGGCGCTGCGACACGCTCACCCATCTATCCCCACCCTCCTTTCCCCACTCAGGTCTATTGCTAATACACCTCTTCCTGGCGGCGGTGACGCTCTCGATGACTTTCAGTCTAACGCCTGGGTCAATGCTCCTTCCTATCGGGCCCCTCTCGCCGGGTTGGGCATAACTTACCTCCGGGATGGTCAACCGCTCGCTCCCGAAGACTCTGCGCTGAAAATGCAAGTCGATGGCGATGATGGACTGCTATCCTTGCCCGCCGAGGACCACGGAACCAAGATACCACCGGACGATTTTCCCGCACCGATCACCCCCTACAGAGGTTTCGAGTCGGAGGAAAACCGTCGTATGGCTCAATTTACCCCGACTTTCCTTCCATCTTTCTGTGGCGAGCCTACCAGCTGTCTGGAGTTTGGTCTCGATAGCGACATCGATCCAACGGCGAGCGATATCATTGGGCTAATCCCCGACGTTAATATGTACGATAGATTTCGGCGACTGGACCTGCCATATCCCGGCGTCAACCCTTTGGACACTATCCGCAGTACATCACTTCACGATATTGGAGTTTCTTACGGAGAGCCTGCCTTGCTGATGCCCAAGGACCATCCCATTGATGATATCCTTTCTACAACGGACTCGAGGATCGAACAAAGCCCATCTCCGCGAGTCATCCAAGACATCATGTCGATCTTGATCCAACCTGCCCCAGAATTTTCGTTTCTACCATGGTCCTCTGCAGACTCACCATCCGCACAATGTTTTTCGCCTTCCCAGCTAGCAGCGCCGAGATCTTCTGCTTCCATCAAACTTGAGCCAACTAATGTTCCTGATAGTCAACACCACGCATTACCAGCTCCGTGCAACCTTGAGTATTCGAACAGCACCCATTCATCCCCCGTATTGAATGCGCATCTTGGCATCGAACTCAACGAACTCATTTCAAGAGCAGAGCGCTTCAGAACTAGATACCCCGAACGAGATATCGATAGAGCATGGCTGTCTCACTTTGCCGGCAAACTTTCAGACCGCGGGGAGCTTCTGAACGATTTTCGATGTTATGTCATCGGTTGCGATCAGCGGAACAAGCGTAGGGACCATATCTTGGTCCATGTTGGAGCCCACGTTGGGCAGAGACCCTTTGCTTGCTCTGTGTGGTTTGTTGATTCCAGGCTGGTCGTCCTTGTATTGTATGTCAACTGAATACTTGTTCACAGTCCGCTGCGGTTCTTGCGCAAAAACGAATGCAAAAGGCACGAGGCGAGTCACAGCGGATTCAGGCCTTATAGTTGCGACATTTGCGGTCAGAGTTTCGTCAGACAGGATCTTGTGAAAAGGCATGTGAAGCGGACGCATGGGTTGAGGGATGAGAATCAATCTGGTGTTACGAAACAGTCTAGGAAGAGGGCAAGACTACAGTAGCAAAGCTCCGGTGTTGTACTTTATTATGAATCGTGACAGAATTGTCACAGTCACATCCCCGTTTTCTCTTGGTCCTTTCGTTCACAATGTCGGACAGAGGTCGCTCGCGCTCCCCAAAGCCTCTCCACAATGTAGATGTGGACATGGAGCACGGTGACGACAAGAAGGATGCTAAAGCTGTCGTCGTAAACGGTCTTTCGCGCAATGTTGCCCACACCCACCTTCAAACAATATTCGGCTTTTACGGCGAAATCCTCAAAATCGACCTTCCTCTCTACACAAAATGTATGGTCCATGCATCATTCGCATGCATTCTTGTCTCACAGTTCTTTTGTTTAGCTGGTCAAAATCGAGGCAAGGCTGCTCTGGAGTATGCAGATCCGTTGTCGGCACAAAAGGCTGTATCCCACATGAACGGCGGCCAACTGGACGGTCTCATTTTGAAAGTGGAACTCTCCGACGTTCCCATCCGCCCTCGCTCCCGCTCACGCCCACGTCCCGTGCGCAACGGGCGGGACCGCAAGTCTTTCACCCGTTCTCGCTCTCGTTCGCGTACGCGTTCCCCACCACCGCGCAGGCGAGGATACGAGCCTCCGCGCTATGTAGATACGTACCGGCGAGCAAGAGGTTATGGCCGCCGTGGCCCTCCTCCGAGAGACACCTACCGCCCTTCTCGTTCTCGTTCGCGTTCACCAGTAAGGCGTGGTGACCGCCTTCCGCCAAGACGAAGATCACCAAGCTACGAACGCGGCGGTACAGGGCACGCAAAGGGTCGGCGCAGTCGGTCCAGGAGTTACTCAGTGCGGTCTAGCCGTTCTCGCTCGCAGACCCCCTCACGTTCGCGCTCCCGAACTCGTTCACGTTCCCCATCGTATTCGTCATACTCGAGGTACAGTCGAAGCAGGACCCGGTCGAGGTCACTTAGTCGGGGGAGAAGGAGCTACAGTAGGGATGATATCAGAGATAGTCGGTCCCGGTCTCCAGCGTAGTCTGTTCAATTTCTTGGTATCAACTATAGCTCATGCAAAATTATACTGGGGTGCTTGTATCTATATTACTGTGTGCCGTGAATTGACGCTCCAGCTTCAATTGCTTGTGATTGATGAATCGTCAGCGAGGATAGGTCTAGTAAGATGATTCATTATTGCGAGGACAAAGACAAACAGGATGGTAGCTCACCCATACTCGGCATCATTTCTGATAGCATTAGACATCCACTCCTCATCCAACTCTTGTTGAGCAAAGCCTGGACCCCCCGCAACGCTCAGCACCACCGGTAACAATACCAAACCGTGTAGGGCTCCAGAGAGAATCAGTGTAACCCACATGCGGAAGTAATAAATCTAATAACTAGTCAGAGGCCAAGAAACATAGTTAGCTCGTAGTGACAGGTCTCACCTCTAGAAGCCGTGAACGAGTTAGAGCTAGGACAGACATTCCGATGAGCTTTGTAAACGTGATTCCGGAGAGAACCTAGGAATGCAGTTGCCCATCAGCTCACCATAAGCTCTGAGTCGCAGAAACACCGTACCGAAGGACCAACATCAACCAACGCAGTCCACATCCGTTCATCCCTCTCTTTCTGTCCCGCCGGGTAATCCGCTGGTAAACTAGGCCCTGCGCTCATGAACGCCCTTGCGACATGTGCACAGAATTCCACCGCAATACCAAGCGAGATGACAAGGTTTACCAAGCTGATTGCATTCAGATTGATATCCCATACTGCCATCACACCCATCACGTTTAAGACAGTCAACGCAACAACGCCCGTGACGATGGACCCAGCCCTCCATGAACCTAGGAACAGTGCCGTGACGACCAACACCGCCGCTAGCCCTAGTCCAAGAATCTCTTGTGTGATGGCAACGATATGGGCATACTGGTCGAAGAATACGTAGTGGAGAGAATACGGGAAAACCTTGTGCCCGATATGGTCCGAGAGCTCGTCTGCTATACGGTGTGCGGCTTCAAACGAGTGGATAAAGTCCGCCTGGGACCTTAGCGGAGTATGGGACGTGCGGAAGTGTGATGCAACCACACTCGTGCTCGCTTGGTCAAGTGCAAGGGCCGTTCCAAACGACGCTTTTCCCGCAAGGGGACAATCTTCGTTGGTCGGAGAGATGAGCCATCGATTGAGATAGCGCATGAACTCTTCTCCTTCAGGAAGTCCGACCATGGTAATGTTCCACGCAGGGTCATGTCCATATAGACATGGTCGACATAGCCTCTCGGAGTCTGTGGGGCTGCAGAATTTCGAGGGATCAGCTTTGCGGACGCGACAGCAAGTTTCCATAGCGGGGTCAAGCCATTTGAGAAAATCGTCGATCCAAGAAGCAGTTGGCTGGGAGATGAAGGAAGCTTCGGGCCTCTTGCGTTCAGCCTCCAGAAGATTGGCAATCGAGAAATCATCACAAGTGGTGAAACGACCGCAAAGCTTTTGCTGACCCGCTCGTTGAGTGACATCGATTTGCTGCGACACAAAGTACACCGGTGGTCCGACGTCAAGGTAGACATCCAAGTGGTCAAAGTATGCATTCAGGTATGAATCTGAGGGCAATGCAAGCCTCTGGTCTAAAGTGCTAGCTCAGTGAAAAGTTGAGCAAATTACAAGTGCCGCTCACCTAGACCGAGTTCGATATGCTGTATAGATATCACAGATAGCACAAATAACCCAGAAAATGTGAGGAGAACAGCGCCTTTCACAGCCGGTTGCAAAAGAAATGGCGCATAGTGCCTGCGAATGAAACGAGCAACTGTGCCTAACCCTACCGGAGCATCGAGAAGCGCGATACGTGATGGCAGCCGTATGCAAGGGAAGCAATCAACACGGCTGGCCTATAATCTGTCCTGTAGCTGAGCCACACATAATCAACCATTACTCACCTCAACTCGCTTTAAGTCGATCGCAAGCGCACTGACAAATACTGTAACTTGTAGCAATGCGTTAAGAAGCACACTACCGGCGGCATAGAGCGCAAAGTTTCGTACAGCAGGCATTGGAACCAAAGCTCCCAATGCGAATGCTACAGTCTCCGTAACTGTGCTGAGTAAAATTGACGGACCTATCTTCGCCAGCGTCCGTGCAATACGCTCCTCCGCAGACAGGAATAACGGCAGGGATCCGCCATCCACCGAGCTGTCCTGAGTAGACTCGAATGGTGAACGATGGGATTGAGTGGGCGAACGTGGCATGGGAAAACTGCCGCCTTGCAATGCCACCGAGGCGTTTGCACCATGCACCAAGTTGTGGCGATCAAGTTCATGCACCAAGATGAAGACATTGTCGACACCGACGGCTAGGACGAGGAATGGGATAACTTCAGCGATGATCAAGGTTGTTTTCACTTCGATCAAGGAGAAAAACCCGACTGAGGAGGAAACAGAGAGGATGACTAGTCCAATTCCAAAAAGACCAAGCGTGAACTTGGAGTTCACGAAGAGGCTGCGAGGCAAACGGGGGAGAACGCGCGGCATGGCGCGTGAGTCGACGGATACTGAAGACGATGCGACAGTTCTTCGTCTAAACAATAGAGGAAAGTTTCGAGCCCATTGTGACAGTGAAGCCACCAGGCCTTCTTCTTCTCGCCCTGCAATGCCATTGCCCAGCGCCAAGGATACGTAGAAGAACATCGCAAGATATGAAAGAACGACGATGTTCAGATCTGTGTTGGAGCTCTTGCTGATTTCCTCCTCGAGTGAGACACCTGTCGAGAATGCGATCTGCATGCCAGCCTCCGATGATATTCTTTCGCTTAGAGCAAGCAAATAGTCCTTGAGCACTTCCTCCCATTCCATAACTTTCGCTTGCTCAGCGGTGTCCAGAGAGTCTGATAACACGTACGTGACTACGAGTGCCTCAGCCTCCAGATATGATGGGGTGCCTTGCGTACTCTCAGGTACACCGCCGAGCACGTATTGCGGACCGAGTGGCTGCTGGAAGTCGGGTAAACAGTCGACCGGAGACCGTGCACACCGCGATACGCGGTCCGCCCAAGTTAACTCGTCATAATTGCTGAAATCATTGCCAAACCATGCACCAATCGATTGTATGACACACGCCCCTCGCGGACCGGCAGGCTTGAAACATACGTCCGTAAGGCGATAACCATGCGGGTGTGAACGGAGAGCACGGATGTCTTTCTCCACATCGAGCCAGTACTCAAGATGCTTGTAAGAAAGGACGCCAGGATGGACAGACATAAATGACGTGTTGCCGTAGTTTTCCGTGGATAGGTTCGGGGCGTTTGTGACGAAGACTTGCTGGGCGCGGTAGAATGGTCCAAAGTGCTCGTCGAAGAACTCCTTCTGCAATTTGCTCTCGGAATCCGGGGCAACCCACAGTCGCACCGGATCTGTCTCTATATCGAACTTCTTCCAACCGAGATTGAGCAATCCGACAACCGTAAATACGAGCGAAAACGTCAGGAAAGGCGACGAAGCTGCCCAAAGGCCGACACGGTAAAAAGCACGTCTCAGCACGGTATTCAGGCGATACTGTCGAGGTTGAGACGCCCCGAGAGGATCCAGGAGTGATGCTCCACGACCAAGTGGCCGGGATTCCGTGGACGGAGCCCCCAGAGACTCTTCTTGATCACGGGAAAGTGATATGGCTCCCACCAACCCGCGAGTGTGTAACCTGGGTGACAAGGTAGACGATGCAGCGTCTGTGGATAAAGCCATGCGTTCGTATCTTTTCTCTCTCCGTCTCCGAATTGTAACTTGCAAAACATATCCAAAGAGGAACGACGCGACAGCAAGAGAATATGCCAGTATCAACACGAAGGACAGGCAGGTGAGAAGACCGACGTGGCAAGTGGGTTCTTGACCCGGAATGGAGACCTCGGGTAACGCCTGGCAGACGGTTGGACAGTCGATGCAAGTACATCGACTAGCCAAGTCGTTGTCTGCGCAATTCCTTGGGACTGGATCTAGATGGGTAAATTGTGGGGGAGTACTGGAGGGAAAATTGATCTGGAAAGGACTACCAAGGTCCTTCTCATCGCCCAAAAACTTGAGGAATTCTGGGTATGTCTTTGCGCCACCTCCGATGAGGTCCATGGCGTATCCATTGGTAGCTCCAACCTGGACACTCTTGCAGCTGTCATAGAAACCTGAAGCAAACTGCTCCCCGACAAAAAAGTCCACGGTTTTCACTGCGGTCTCCCCGGAACTAGATTTCTGTGTTTCGGTTACATCCAGGAAAAGATGCTGCTGCGGTGAACAAGTAAACGAGCAGAAAAACGACCTGAAATTGTTGCGACAGGCTGGGCAGGATGAAATGAGAAGCTCTGCTTGTGCCAGAGAATCTCGTAGGGTTTCGACTTGGTCTGAGGTACAACAAGCTGGTCCTTGGGCGTACTCGGCGCCACAAACGGAGACGAGGAGATCTCTAGCATGCTGGTTCTCGGGCTGAGGCGAACGGGGTTGGTCAGCCGTCCTCTGAGGAAAGCGAACTGGCACACCTCAACTGGTGGACCGTCGTAGGGACATGGCAACTGTTGTCCAAACCAGCCTTTGGAGCCACAAGAGCCCCTCATAGCGCATCGACCTGTGTCGGAGAGTGCCATTGTGCCGGCCAAGCGAACAAGCAGGAGCTGGCAGGAGTGACACCTGTGAGCACGTGATGTATGTAAGTGTTAGGATGGCGACTCGGATGCTGATGACGATCGACTCTGGCGATGGCAGAAGAACAGAAACTTTCCAATACCACTTCGAAACCAAAAAAACGCTTCATAGGTTCCAAGTCGGCTGCGCCATCAAAGCGTGGATCTGCACCAACTCAACTCGCGAATCAGGTTCCAGAAGAAATCCTCACCGATCCGCTCCTCAACCGAGCCATCAACCAATTGCCCACCAACTACTCTTTTGAAATCCACAAGACGATACACCATGTTCGCAAAAACAAAGCCAACATGGTCGCCCTTCAGATGCCTGAGGGTCTCCAGATGTTCGCGTGTACCATCGCAGACATCATCGAGCGGTGCGCAGGTGATCACAGGGTTGACCACCGAAACATTTCTCATCTAAATTTTCGTCCGGAACCCCGTATAGGTTCACTGATGCACTAACCGTTATCATGGGTGATGTCACATACGGGGCGTGTTGCATCGATGACTACACCGCAGCCGCCTTGGGCTGCGACATGCTCGTCCATTATGGTCACAGTTGTCTTGGTCCGTCTTCTTACCAGATAGGTGAACTGCATTGTCTGAGTTGGATCCTAGTGCCGATCGACCAAACCAGTATCAAGACGCTCTATGTATTTGTTGAAATAGCCATCGACTCCACACATCTCACAGACACCGTTCGCCTGAACTTCCCAAGTGACCGCGCTACGTTCTACGAACAACTTATGGATTCAGAGGAGACTGGTGCCGATATACCTGCCGGCCAGAAAATCGGGAAAACCCAATACCTTCGCATCCAGGCGCCATCGCCCACGAATGATCTTCCAAAGCACGGACATGCTCAGCAACGCCCACAGACACCACCACAAGAACCGACTCGACTAGCATTAGTTTCAACTATCCAGTTCGTTTCGGCTTTGCAAAAGCTCAAGGAAGACCTCGTTCTGGGATGTGAGAGCAGTGAGACACCCGGCTCGTTGTCAGATGGGAAGTCCAGTCGCTGGACTGGTAGATACGAAACCATAATACCCCGCTCAAAACCACTTTCTCCCGGGGAAATTTTGGGCTGTACAGCTCCGTCTCTCAACGACGTCGATGCATTATTGTACGTCGTTGATTCTTGGTTTCAAATTCTGGCTAAGTCGGTACAGATACCTTGGGGACGGCCGTTTTCACCTCGAGTCGATCATGATTGCGAATCCTACTGTTCCCGCGTTTCGATATGATCCCTACTCAAAGAAACTTACTCGAGAGCGCTATAACCATGACGAGATGCGAAGAATTCGAGACCAGGCTGTTCAATCTGCCCGCGAGAGCATTGCCTCTCTCCCTCCATCACTTGACCCGGCCGAACTAGATCCCACAACCAAGCTTTCCGGCCCAGTGCAACACCGTCAGCTATGGGGTGTTATTCTGGGAACGCTTGGACGTCAGGGAAGTTTCAAGCAACTTCGAGCGATCACAAATCAACTTTCAACGTCTCGCGTTCCCATACCATATGTGCCAATCTTACTCTCCGAGGTGTCCCCTGCGAAGCTCTCGTTGTTCAATCCGCATATATCGACTTTTGTGCAAACATCGTGTCCAAGGCTATCTATCGATTGGGGTTATGCGTTCGCTCGGCCCCTCTTGAGTCCGTATGAGACTAATGTGGCATTGGGACGAGCGAATGGGTGGATGGGCGAGGCGACCGGAGGGGGGATGAAGAAAAAACCGTATCCAATGGATTTTTATGAGGCTGGCACACCATGGGCTGTTTCTAGATTGAATGGCTCATTCTAGGTGTTTAGTGAACGTGATAATTCAACAAGTGCATAATTCCATGTCTGTGTTAGTTGATAGTTCGTGCCTCTAGCGCTGACCTCCAACGAAGGAAATAGACGGAGTCAACAAATTCCTATAGGAGACACGTAGTACGTGGGCGATCATACATCATGGACTGAAAACACATACAAGCCCATCCAATGATGAGCGAGCTTAAAACGTTAAACGCTACAGCAACACGTGAGTCTGGGTGAAACCAGGATTGGAAGTCAAACCATACCCATAAGCATACTCGACTTCGTCCACCCCACCGCCCGAAGCGAAGGGACCTGACTGTTCCCTCGGTATAGGACCCAATTCGGGTTCATCTAAGTCATCTAAGTCAACAGCACTGCTATCGTCCAAACCGAAGGGTAGCACTGGGCGAAGGCCTGCCCCAGAGCTTGATCGGCGGTTCCCAGCAGGCGACTTTGGAAGGGCGGCCATGGTCTTTGGGCTCATGTGCTGATCGCCAGAGAAGTAATTGTAAAAACCCCACTTCATGATTTTTTAAAAACGGCGAACTTACCTCCCAATTGTTTAAATTTTCATCCGGAATATCACGATCTTCTCTACCTTCTAGCCTTGCATCATCGCCAAGGTCACCGATAGACACATCACTTTCGTTGTCGCTGATATTGTCTGTCATATTGGATACAAATTCAGGGAGCCGATGCCATGCCGAATTCGAAGCCGAAGGCAGCGCAGGTACCTGTTCGTCTGACCAGCCTAAATCGGACAAGTAGTCTTCATACTCGTCCTCGAAAGCAAGATCTTCCGTGGTGTAAGGTAAGAAAATTGATGGATCTGGAGCTTGTGAGCGGGGAGGCGGGAAAACGTCGGCTTCGACAACATTCGGGGTCCCGAGAGGACGAATCATATTTCCGAGGTCCAAGCCGGGAGGCAAACCTTCTAGATTGTGGGAGATGCTGACCGAACGACGATGGGCTTGAGTGTGCTGATTTGCAGCTTGTCCACCATACCGTTTGGTGTTGTCTATCAATTGCCATAGTCAATATTCCAAGTATTACCTATGTACGAAGAAAACCTTACAGAACTTGACCAAATGGCGCAGAGCTTGCTCCTGGGCCTGTGTTCTAATGTGAGCCAACTACAAAGCAACAGGCAAGGAGGGTACCTGAGCATCAGAAACATCATCAACCTCATTTCCAGTGAGCCACTCATCGCGCAGGTCGGGTCTACAATTGAGGTAAATGGAAGTAATGACCTTCATGTTCGCTGCTCAGTCGTCAGAATCCCTGACAGATGGTCGTAATATTCTCCCTCACATTGCCGCCATTTGCGACCGCAGAAAGGCACTTGACTCTTGATCAATTTAAGAACATGGAGTTGCAACATCGGATGTGGGACGCGAAGCACCCGCTTGAGCACAGCCTGGGATGGGGGATGGATCAGCCGCGGCCCCTTGTTCCACGTTATCTCACTCACAGAACTCTTGTATTGAACCAACATCCATATGCGGTGCGACCGACTCTTTGACAGCTTTTGCATGATCTTTGCGAAATTAATGGCCGAAAAAAAGTTTCGCCACGAAAACTCAGTGAGCATCTCCACCTCTTCCTCATGTTTCTGTCCGTTCGGCAAGGACTTGGACTGCAAGACGAAGTGGGAAGCTGCACGTGGTCTCTCCTCCTGCATACGCGGGGCGACACGTGCATGGTGGATCTGGCAGTACCGGAAGAAGCTGGTGCTGGTTACTTCAGATGGTCCTCGAGATGATAGTTGGGCTCACTTGTGATCAGGAGAATCAGCCTTGGAAATAACCGACGCTGAAACCTCTTGCAAGCCAAACATTTTCAATATAAGGAGTAAACAGTTCGTATCGAGTAAGAGTTGGCCAAGGTGATGAAATTTCATCGCATCTAGACACATGCACTTCCATATTTGCTTGGGCACTATGAATCAGCAAGACACTTACGAGATACTTTGAACCACTTCAATGTCAGTAACAGGATAGCAGAGACTGCTTTGGACGTAATCTCGCGGTGCCGGGTAACATCTAGGTCGTCGAGAGTCGGCGGAGGGAGCGGAGGTTGTTCAGGCGCTAAGTAAAACTGTAAACGAGATACACGAAAAACCCAATTAACCGTTAGACTTACGTGAAGCCACTCCAGGCGGAAACACAGAAGAGGTAGAAGACTGGGGGAGTTGTTGTTGACCTGTGCCCGCCGAGACGGTTGCTAACAACAATTTGAGTAGCACCAGCACCCAACCTGACAACACCGGAAGAACGGAGCTCTAGGAGTGACATGATATCAGCGTCCAGTAGCAACGCTCGGGCCATTGCTTACATATATTACTTCAACTCTTTTCAAGCGCTTGAAATCCTCTTTTCTTTCCCTGGCTTTCCGTTCCTCCGCGCTGGATTTGGTCTCGAGATTTGCCACCTCGGCTTCGGCTTCCGCAATTTTGGCATCAAGCAACGCAACATCGGTCAGCACCTCAGCAGTCTCAGGCTCCTGCGATGGACATTGGACAACCGACAACCTCGAAGCAGTGGCTGGGAAACTTACTTCTAGTGTTGCTTTGGAGGATTCAGCGTCACCTTCCGACCCGGGCAAATGTTCCAATCCGCTTTCTATAGTCATGCACTCTTCCCTCGTGCGCCACATCTGCCACAATGAGAGACTCACGTACATGTGTCGGTTGTAGAGTTTGTCCGCTTCGTCAATCGCGAAGGGAACCAACCGAACATTGTTAGGGCCAAAACGACTTTTACGAGAAAACGGGAATAAGAATGGTCGGTTTTGATCAGTCTGATATTGTTGCTTCTTGGGCTTCGGAGAGGGCGGTGGTGAGGGTGCAGGTGTTGCAGGTTGTGGATTGGGGCGAAATCCTGTGTTTTGGGGCTGTTGCTGGAACGCCTGGCTCAAGCTACCTGGCATCGGTGCCTGACGTTCCAGGTCATCATGGTGATAGTGATGGCGAACTGGAATCGGTGAATATGCCTGTGCCAGTTTCACAGCGGGTAATTGTAGAGTGGATTTCCCTTGAGCAGTCTCCGTAAAGCGGATGGTTGGAACCGGTGGAGGTGTAAAAGTTGGGTATTTGACGGAAGTCTCTTGATTAAATGCTTCAAGATCGAATGGTGTGCATTTTATAGCGACGGCTAGGAGGGCGGTGAAATCAGCCGACGTCGCCTGGATGAAGTGAATTCACCTTCGTCTGGCACCAGCGGTAGTGATGCAAGCTCCCGTGCGAACTTTTTCACGCGCACCAATTCTCTTATCCCTCCACAACATGCGAGCAAAGTCTTCCACAGGACGAGGAGGAGCTGCGAACGGTAAGAGAGTGCCCGGCGCTTGTGCAGCGGGGAATCACACCTTCTTGATCGGATAACCCTTCGCACTCTTGTCTTTTAGACCGGAGACGACATTGAACAGATAGACGGGCAAAGGAGGATCCATGCTCACTGGGAATCGTACTTAGCATTGGAGTCTGTGGGTCTGAGTGCGATTGCACAGGGCTTACTGAGCTCATCCGCAAAATCATCTCGCCCTTTGAAAATCTCAATTAAATGATACATCATCCCGAGGTAGACTGATATCTCGGTAGTGAACTCTTCCAAGAAGTCGGCCTTCTCCGCAGCGGTGATCTGGAAGTGAGCTGCATCTGCGTCTGAAAGCGAACTGGTGCGGTTCGATGAAAAGGTTGCAGAAACACGAATTCAGATCCATACCAAAGTAAATCGTGCTTTTGGCTGGCAATCTTCATAGACTCCACGATTGTATTCAGGCCATTCGCGTTGCGGACCACCTTGCAATTTTCGTAAATCCAGTGGAGCTGATGCTCTGGAGATGTCGTTTCCGCGAACGTGCCTGATTGAGATGCGACACAGATGAGCCTCCTAGCGGCGGGTATGGAAGAAATTAACCTTGAAGCACGTAAAAGAGGCGACGCGCATTAGTGAATCGGATTTCGGCGTCACGATGCTCGAGGCTTTCTAAGAGCAACTCTACATGGGTCTTTCTTTGTGCGTCCGTAGTTTCGGGGCTTGTCCAGTCTGAAGGAAGAAGGTAAAATCGCATAAACCGCAATGCTCACTAACGTACCTCGAGGAAATGAACCCTGCCAAGCTTTCAGATTTTCCGCCACCTGCGGCATTTCTACGTACGAGTAGAACTCATCGATTTCGTTCATTACCGTGTCTTCGTCATCGTAGCGAAAATCATAGAATGATTGCTGTGAAACACACACACGCGGTCAACAGCCGATGGGTAGACTAGATACATATTAGCCTGCCTTGGGCTTGGGCGCAGAGGAGACCATAGCCCTGAGCTGTCCGAGAGTAATGGAATCCAGCCCAAGTTGCTGTATATTGGCAGTGTTGTCTTGGATGTCACCTGCCGAAGGAGGTGCGAATACCATATTCATCATGGTGACGAACTTGAAGTTGGGATGTCCGCGAGTCACATGTCGACACTCCAAGGGTTGTTTGTCAAAAGCTTGAGAATTCAACAAGAGAAAACAAAAGAAAACAACTTTTTATGTACAGAAAATAAATAAATAAGCCGGGAGGGTGCGGAATCCGCAGATTGGCTACTGACACTGTCCAGCTGAGTTGGGAGCTCCATCTGAAATAACCCACCAGTTGCGGCGGAGTCCTGTGAACGTGGGCCGTGAATGCGAAATGCAATCTGATATCGATAGGTTGCCTGGCCGTATCAAAGGCTGATCAGCGTAGTCAGACGCGTGGCGGGTCGGCGATGGCCAGCGATGAGGAACCGGTGCCTGAGCGAGTGGGAAGACTGACAAACCAATGAGTGTCACATGGGGCTCCGTTTATGGCGGCGTCGTCGTCGTCGTCGTCGGCAGAGGACACGCGTGTTCATCATGGCCGAGCGTGATTCTGGCTGCTGCGAGACTGCGTAAGTCAGAGAATGAGCGACGATCTGGCAGTGGAGTCATAAAGTCGCCAATCTATATCGTGGGAAATCATGACAAATAATGGTTACTTGGGGAGGGTATATAACCAAAAAATTAGTCCGAGGTTGGACAGGTCCGTCTTGGCTGTGGATCGACTTCGCAGTCGGTCTCGTTCTTGCCAGCAGCTCTCTCTTCTGGCTCGGCTCATCCATCTGCGACATCGTCGCCGTCGTTGGGATCGACAAAGAAGATTAGACGAGGTCATCGCCGGCAACGTCGTCTCTCCCTCCCCTCCCCCCGCGGAACAAGGCATCATCCCCAGTGCCCCCCCGCTCTCCAGCCTCCGCATCCCTTTCAAGCACATCAAAAGGCACGCCTTTGCTGCGCGTTAGCCACTAACCTACCGTCTCCTCTTCCTCTTCCTCCTATTCTAGCTTCCGTATCCCTGCTTTTTTACGACTCATATTACGACTTTCTCCGCCTTCGCTCTCACCAAAGGAGCCAGGCTTATTTACTCTAGAGATCGGTCTGCCCCTGCGCTCGCGCACCTGGCAGCCCAGCCTCTCTCCTTCTCCGCCTGCAGATGCCAGTCCCAGTCCCTCCTGTCCCTACCGCGCACTTTGTCCACAAGGGTAACAAATCTGGAGACCCCGCAAACCCCCAGTCTTCCGTCTTTCACCTTCTGAAGCGTACGCTTCCATTGTCTCCAACAGGTCCACCACCGTCTTTTGGTAGTCGCGACCAGTGGATCAGCTCTCTTCCTTCGTGGAGAAGAACCAAGACTCGCCACGTCTGGGAGAGTGGTTCAGGCCCGGAAGGGGCTCATCAGGGTTTTTCTAGAGGGTTGGCTGGCGCGGTCGACGCGCCTGCCATTAAAGGAGCTCGCGTGCAAACGTGTATTCCGCCCCCAAGGACGTTGCCGAGTTGTGGTTTGGAAATGCCTTCATGCAATACTCTTGCCTCTGACCGGTCCATCAGTCCGGAGCACACTCAGGAGACTGCATCGGGCGACCTTGGGACTCGTCCTTCTCCTGTTTCGCCGGAGTTGATCGGGGAAGACGTCTCTGGTGCGCGTGCGTGGCCTCATGCTCCGGATTTGTATTTCGAGGATGATGCTGGCCTATTCGCACCGATTCTAGAAGACGACTCCCCTGACATGATGAATGGTGATGTGGGCTCGAGCCCCATCGAACCAGTCACTCCTTTTGGAGATTACGTCGATCGAGCGGTGGCTGCCTCAGATGCCACAGTTCTCCACGACCCTCTCGTGCCCTCCAGATCGCACGAAATGCAGCTACCCATTTCAGTCAAATGCGACTCTCAGTTCTGTCACCTTCATCCTTATCCACACGTGGAGGTCAAGGAGGAGCCGGTTGTCACCATAAATGAACATCCCCCAACCGCGAGCTTAATTCACAAGCAACTCGCCGAGCCCATGGCTGAATGGCTTGTCTCGTATGTATGGAAGGTTTGCACAAACGTGCTAGTGCTACCCCAGACGATCGCCCCTTACGCGTGAGTCCGTTGTTATCCGTTCACAACGACGTGTTAACCAGCGTCATCAGACTTCCTAGTGCGCCGCAGCTTCGTCAACCCATGCCGTTGTACCTCACTGCCCGAGTACACTCCTTGCTGATGTCAACGCTTCTCCAGCCATCAGCAATGTTGTTAGCATTGTGGTACATCGCGCGGTTACCTATCTACTTGGGTGCGCCTGGGTTAGGTCCAGAACATGTGAAGGAGCGGCGCTTTAGGGTTGAGTTACTCAGTGATACGCGCGACATTCTCGATGGCGAATCCCTCGAGGGTACTGCCACCTTCAGGCTGATTGTTCTAGGATGCATGTTGGCAAACAAGTGGCTGGATGATCATACGTTTTCCAACAAGACTTGGTCAGTACCTGTCTTAACAATAATGCATTCTCTTTACTAATATCTCCCACAGGCATACAATTTCTAACGTCCCCGTGCAGTTACTTAACAAACTCGAGTATTTTGCCCTAGACATCCTCTCGTACGATCTGTCGATTTCTTCGTCTGCCTGGTCCCAGTGGCTCAGCCACCTGCTCTCATATCATCATTCCCTCACTACAACCGCTTACCCTCAACCCATTGCGCGTCCGGCATCCAACCCCAATGGGATCATTCGAAAAACCATCCAAGAAATCATGGAAGCCCCGCTAGGCCATTCTATGAACGAGCCAGTATTCCTTGGTGTCGAGCTAAGGCTCAAGGAGAAACTTGGGCTTTCCGGTCCTCCGCATGAACCCGAGACCTTCGACATTGACTTGGACGAGGATGGCCCTCTCAGAGAAGAGTATTTGCCCAGGCGCCGAGTTAGCAATGGAGGTTCCTCAAGTGGTCATGGCTCCGATCTTCGCAGCGATTCCCAAAACGGAGTTCCGGTACATCATCGTATGTTACCTCTCCAGGGCAGTATCAGTTTGCCGGCACCTGCGAAGTGGAGTCCCGCCGGCGACGAGCCAATATGCCGCCCAAGCGGTCGTATTGCCCCAATGTATCTGCCGGTTCAGTCCTCTCTTGCTCCGCACTATGTCGGTACCGTTCCGACGGTTTATCATCCTTGGCCCGCCACTGGCCCGCCATACGCTCCATTTGGGCACCATCAAGAGGGTGATTACACGGCGAACACTCTTCCCATCCCACGGTACACCTATTGGGCCCCTATGAGCTGTCCTTCCGCGGTACAGCATCCTTACCCTGTATGCACGTCCGACTACTATGCAGGCCCCAATCATGTCCGCGGATACTCCCTTGGAGGATTTGACTATATTTGCAGTGGCATCCGCTTGTCATCTGATGGAACTGGGTGCCACGCTCAACCAACGGCCGCCTGGACTCCACTGCATCAGTATGGCTATGTCACATCTAGACAGTCGCTTGCTCCTCACCCTCCACCATTGACTTATCGATCAACTTGGATACGAGCCTGAAGAATCTCCCGCTCACTTTCCAACCATGGCCGGTCGATCTCCGCACATAGATTTCGTCTCATCTCAGCTTCGTTTCGCCATCATAAATGTTGCACCCGGTGCTGCGTACGGTGCCCTAATTTCCGCTCTCTAACTCATGCATGCCCGTTCTTTTGAGGCTTGTGAATACTGGATTTCTCTCGTCTCCAGCATTGTTTTATACAACTTCGGGTCCCTTCGCCATGAAGACATATCCATCCCGTCTCGGGGCCCATCCACTTGTTTCATCATCTTTCGACATCTCGACCGCGTGAACGCTATTTATGCGGGTCGCCACCCACTCCCGGACCGACCCTGTCGTTGCTCGGAGGAAGGTTGATATCCTCGGACTATCTCCCTGTCCCATATCGCTGTTCATGGATTGAACATTCGCGGTCATCTGGTTCGCTGTTTTCATCGTCGATGTATCAAATTCTCGTTCAGTACCCTCACGCCGTTAACCTAATCATCCCTTTGACGACTTAGTTTCGCGCCTTTCGTCTCCGTTGTTCTTCTTGCTACGTTTTTCCCTTTGAACACGTATCACGAAACCACAAAAACATGCAGAAAATCAATACGTCACATTACAAAAATATTTGGATCCTCTTCTTTCTACCACTTCCATTCATCATCCTCCGCTGCTACATAGCCGCTTTCGGTTCTTCGCCGATGCACCTTCCTGCAGCTTGCCCGTCCCCGGGATTGTGATTGCTCCCGAATAGTGCAACTTCACTTTCTCATTCGTTCCGCGCGCTCCTTCATGGGTAAGCAGTTATATACCTCCGGGGAAAGAGCTAGTACGGTACTTAGATCAGAGTACTTGAACTTCTCGATGCCCAAAACATGTGCTTTTTCGCGACATGTCAGTGCCAACTTTAAAGTGCGAAGCACCAGGCTATAACTCTCGAACAACTTGTGACTGATGAACTCATTGCGTGGTTCTCGTCCTATTACATTACATGCAGTCGTACATCTCCCTTGTCTGCGCTCCATCAAATATGTACCAACACGAATGGCACCTGCGGGGAGGGTAAAGCCGGGCTTAAACCTAAAGGGATGTCGTGACTTACCTCAACATCCTCCCCTTCTTCGTCCATCAGCATAACTTCAACCAGCAGATGCTTGACATGAGGTAGGATAGGCTTCTTGCTCACATGCTCCACTAGTTTAGTGAATTTCATCGGCAATCTCTCCGCACTCTGAAAAGGCGTCAACTGGGCTAGTCATATACCCCTGAAGAGTGGACACGAACCTTCTTCCTGTCTGTGAAGGAACTCCATAACATGCTCACACCTTGGCTGACCATGCTAACATCGAGATTGTGGTTACTCTTGAACCATGCGACAAACTCCTTCAGAGTAGGATCGTTCTTGAACTCCAGGCGGTCCCATAGAGTCCATTCTGTGTTACCAAACTTTCTCTTCGCCGCCGCAATAGGCTCCGAAAACCCGAAGAAAGGCAGAGCGAGGTTCACAAATCCGTTCTTGTATTCCTCGAGTTTGTTCTTGCCATCAATGATCTAATTCGGTATCAGTGGATGACCCGAAGTACACTACCAACATGGGAAACACGTACTTTATAGAGCTCTAAGCACACCAATCCGACGACAAGGGCAGTAGTTGTAGCAATAGCAGGAATGATCTTTCCAGCGATCTGCTTCGTTGTGTGGCGATCGGCAATGGTAATGTTGTAGTTCATTGCGCGTAGATTAGAAGCGGCAGTGATGAAATCTATGTGATGGTTTGTGTCGTCATCTTTCTCGAACTCGACCGGAGTAAGACGGTAACCGGCGAGGGAGGATGGAGGAGGCAACCTCTTGACAAATTCACTGATATCATCCGAATCTACGTTCAGCGTTAGTGACAAAGACGTTTACATGTACTCGCCGATCTCACCAGTTGCATTTTGGTTGACTGGATCGTTCTCGTTGATCTGGATCTTCACTCCACTCTTTGGAGAGAATTCAGGAACTATGACCGAGTCCGCGACCTTCTTGAAGATCACAGGATCAGTTTCGCCCCTGAGTCCATAATTGTAGGCATGGAGATTTGCGGCAGCAATGATAAAGGACAGGTGAGTTGGCTAGAGCCCATAGGTCAGTGACTTTTCAAATCACATCATCCGGGGACTTACGTCTGCCGAGTTGAAAATAAGCGGGTCAGGAGCTCGTTTGGGGCCACTCCAGAATGGCTGTCCTGTACTCGTTAGATGATCCTTGGGCAAGCTATGTAGCAGTTGTCGAATGGCGTTGTTAAACTTTTCTTCGAACTGGAGGCGAGCCCAGATAATGCATTCCTCGAAAGTCAGTGGCTTATTGGTCACCAGATAGGAAACTATTTGCTCGACGTGATCATGTTGCTGACCGGAGTACTTGAGGGAGTTCTCCAAGTAGTTGGGCTCTGAAAGATATTGATTGACAGACTCTACGGGCTTGACAAACATGGCGTCAAACTCTTGTCTGCTCCACTCTATGGTGTGAGTGATAGCATTAGGGAAGTTCTTGACAGTACATGATAGCGTTTGCTTTTCCGGTGGGTCCTGAGACGACGAATAGGATTCTGTGAGGTGGGGAATAACGACCTGCACGTTGCCTTTCGTTCCCATGGTCCCGGACTCCAGTAGGGGTTTTTCATATAGGATACAGCGTTGGTCCATGTACACACCTGTAATCAACGTCAGCACAAGTGGAGGTCGCGGAAACATAATCTTACGAGCCGCGACGTTGTCCAATGCGTTGGTGACACCGTCGAGCGATGAAAAAAAGCCGTCGTCAAATACATCTATCAACGTTTAAGGACACCAAATGTATTGGGAATTTCCGGGCGGCTTACTCTCTGTCGCTTGCCCAACCGGTTCTTGCTTGCATAGTATGTGACCTTTAAGCGCAGGGTTCATGTCCGTAACAGCAGCAGCAGCAACCTCTGACTTGAATTTCCCGAGGTCTTTCGCGCGAAAGAGGAACTGTCTGTTTAAGTTACTCTTCTCGATGGTATCAAGATCGGTAACATGGATTGTCGCGTGGGGACCAGTTGCGAGGCCCATCATGCTCCAGTTCTTCAACATCTCGCATCCAATAGCCCCGGCACCAACAAGGAACTGGCGATGATTGGCAATCTTGTCCTGGAAAGATTTTCCAAAGACAGCTATTTGTCCATCATACCGGCTGCCGATAGGTCTACAATCGTCCTCGGTAGGAAGGACCGAAGGTAACGACTCAAGCGAATCGAAGTAGAGATGCTGAACCATGGGGTGAAATTTGGAGGAGCACGCTTTAAGAACCTCCTGGGCTACAAACCCACCGATTACGGCTGTGATAGGAGAGATATCGCCGGTCGCCTGATACGCGAGCTCCTCGAGAACTTTTTCGTCGGAATCACTATCCAACTTCTTCGCAAGCGGGACGAATTGCTTCGCATCTTCGTCATTCCGTGGGCGGGGAAGACGACCGTGCTGCTCTCTGTATTCTGAAAGAGCTTGGAAACCGACATGGAGCGTGGCGGGACGGTCAAACTTGGCGAAGTCTGTGATAAAGAAATCGGGTGCATGCAATGATTCTCGCAATGATTTCTGCCGTGAAGGTTTGATTTATCCTGCGAGAGAGGAAATCCAAGACTCACGAATTCAAGGATCTTGGGCATCTTGACCTGGTTGAAAATGCCACCTCTAATGTAGTCGCCAAAGGAAGAGGTATCGCCGATGGTAAACGTATAGGGTCCCTTTACAGATACTTTTCTGGGCTTGCAATCATTCAACTCTTCCATGCCTTGTACTTCTGTGAAGGTCACGAAATCGCCGTCCTCAAGGCCATGGCGTGCCTCATCAAGACAAGTCACTAAGCCTTCCTCGTCCTGGATTTTTCATAAGCTTTGCGACAGAATTGTGCCGGATGAAATACCGAATGTCACCTTGGCCACTGATACGATCATTCCGGTCAACGGTTGCTCGCCAGTGGGATCCACGCAGGTAAACTTGGGTCCGAAGTCATTGAACACGGAACTTCAAGTCATTTGTGAAGATTCTGGAATGGCAGCCTGCTTGGAACTTACCCGAAAAGACCTCGTGTTTCTGCAGCGATGAAGTGAACACCGTGTTGATGCGTCCAGTCATTAATTTCCAGTTGTTTCTTGTAAGACGCGTTGCAGAGCACGACAACCTAAAGGTCGTTAGAACTCACGCAATGACGAACGATCAAATGCATACTTGGAATGGTTGAATGAGATCCACAGTTATCTCTTGGCCCGCCTTTCCTCCTAAATTACGCACTGGTACGTAGGCATTAAGTTCAGAGATACGAGGAAGCATGGATGTTGCGCGTGGCTTTCCAATGTCCTCTTCACGAAGAAAGTACTGACAAAGACCATGTAGTTAATCGCGTCTGCCTACAAATGAGTGATACTCACCTGCGTGCTCAAATCTTGGAGGGAAACAGGTTCGGGATCGTACAATGTCACTGACTTAACACCAGCCAAGCATACATTCTTAGCTTAAGTATATTCGTCGCGTGTGTCAACATGAGCCTCTCGCAGGTATTTATGCCGTACCGATTTCAGCACCCAAGCCTTGAAGTCCGACGATGAGTACATTTGAGGTAGCCATCCTCTTCATCGCTTGGGAAGCGGGGTCAGTGACGTCTAACCCAAGAGCTTTCTAGCACTCTACCTTCATGGCCGAGTACGTATCTGAATTGTGAGCGATATCGGACGAGCGATTGAGCAGCGCGATGGTGCCATGATAACTCAAAATGCTTACAGCTGGCGAGAATAGAGACCTTCGTCGATGGCGGCCTCGTCAACGTCCATCTTCGAACCAAGGTTAGTCGCGTCGGACATATATATTGGGTCGTTGTGCGAGTGAAAGTAAAGGTTGAGATTTGAGATGGCACTCGTCACTAGTGGAGAGCCAAGTACAGGATGAGCGATCTTATGACTAAGCTCAGCAAGCGTCACTTGTAAACTAACAAATATCCAACAGTAAAATACAAAACCAATCATGTCGAGAAATGCCAGAAACTGTACAGCGGGTATTCTTGACATGTGGGAAGTAATTGGAAGACAGGAGTAGTGGTATGGTGTGAAGTTCAACTAAGTGACCAGGAAGCCGGGCCAAAGATTCATACAGTAACTTGAATGGATGACCGCCCACACCAAAGTGACCACCTAATTAGTACATGTGAGGTGGACTGACTCGGGTCTGCTCTGAAATCATCCACCTGGTTCATCTCTTCTGACCATAAGAGTTACCAGAGGATAAAACCCGCATACCTTGCAAGTAGTGCTGGATAGGAACCGGGCTTGATGTGTCACAGACAGGGCTAGCCATGAGAAGGAACCCAAGAAGCGCCTTGGCATGCACTAGCGATTTTGATGGTATAAGCGAGACGAGCTCCAATGATGCCAAATGAACCACAGAAGGATGTGCCTGCAGGTTGCGCGAGATGGGCAAGGTCGGGAACATTGCTGGACCCAAGAATTGAGTCAAGTAAATCCTTTGCCGTCGTCCCACTCTTGAGGGTGCTTGATTTTTGGTCGGCGCCAGGGGCGATACCAATTGTTGTTGGCTTCTGGTTGATTACAGGATCATCCTTGGGGCACCATTCTCCAGTGTCGAAGACCTCCCAGTGTGTGAAGTGCCGGATTGGCTGTGGTGCATGAAGCTCCACCGCGAATACCCCCTGCTGAGATGTATAAGTCTCGTCCTCGTAGCTGAGGTTAATCAGTTCATCGAGGTAACGAGCCATTATAGCTGATGGAGAGTTTCCATCGTAAGCGAAGGGATCGAAGGCCGAGCCCATCTTGATGCAGGATCGGAGATAGATAATGGTATCCTGCCACTGGATCCGGGTCATCACTGCATTCCATTTGAGGCAGCTCAGGGCGTGTTTCTCCGTTGCATTGAGAATAACCTGAGAGATACGAGTCAAGCGGCTCCTGGAAACCGGTCAGCGGTGCATGCGCCGTGTGCTACGGAAAACGACCCACCAAGTATTAGCGGAGAGCGTGGCGTCGTTGACCGTTTTGTCGCCAATCATAGCACAAGTGACAAAAGTGCGAAACATGAAATCTTCGGCAAAAAAGGTACCGTTGTTGTGGAGGTATCGAAATATAGGAATGGATAAGAAAGGCGCATTGTCGTGCACACCGTTCCCCGTGAGAGTACTGATGAACCATAAGGCGTAGACAGCGACTTGCACTGGGTTTTCCACATCAGTAAACACTCGGCGTATCCGTAACGCAACTGCAGTGGAGGCTCTACTCGGCTTCCCCTGATATCTGAATCGTATAAAAAGTCAGATCTGAAGGGACCAGAACTCGTATGACGTACTGGAAACGGAAGCCCCCCTGAAGATAGGGTTGAATGACAAGCGTATGCACCCATTCGGAGGTCCAATCGGCTAAAGCAGTGATCAAGAGACCGTCGTTTTCAGCAAAGGGCAGTTCGGCAGTCACACTAGAGATCACAGGGGCACCGATAGGATGAGCGGCGGAGGTATCACCGCATCCTACAGCAGCGGATTCAATCGGTGGCATTGCTGAGACACTAATGACTCCACAACGGACAAGAATCTCGCCAACTCGGCGTCTACCCTCAGAAAGGTCCTCACGCCAGCACGGACCGATGGTAACGTTGGGCCGAACGGGTGAGACGCCCGGGCTTGGTGCGACGAGGGATGTCCAGTCGTGAGCGCGGACAGCAGTGTCGTTGTGGAGCCGGGCGGCATTGGGAGATTGCTCTACGGTTCGAAGCCTTTCGGTTTGAAGTTCCATTAGAACGAAACTATTCCTAGCCACGTCGACGGGAAAGTACTCGTCTAAAACAGTACCGTTGGAGCCAAGAGAGGATGAAGCCGTCACAGCATTGAACTTAGTGTCGTGCAATTTCCGTTCCTGGGTCCATGCGTCCGTGTCGTGGCGATCCACTGGAGCCACGCGGCCAAAGTGAATCGTGGGATGGGAACGTGACAAGAGGGATGACAAGTCATCCACTGATGTACCATTGACCGAAGCAGTGGTAGGCGAGCGGTGCACAATGTTGGATATGTCGGTCAACAGGTTGCGCGCAGTGAGTATGGAAGGGTCTGGTGAGTGCACCAAGTGGCATGTGCTATCCACCTTCGGGGGTTTGAGAACGAGATCCAAATGACTCGTCTCCTTTGTACTTGTCGAAGACTGTAGTGCAGAGATCATGAGAATAACAGCGAGATAGAGAATAGTGGTTGGAATGTGAGGAAGGCAGGAATTCCTGGAGCCTTTTGTACTTCTCCACATCCTCAAAATAACAACCGCTTGACGTCGTGTGCACAGCACAGAGCGTTCCGTGCTTTGACCTCAGTGGCGTCTAAGGAGGCCTGTCAGACAATGCAGGTGGTGCACTGCCGCCACAACAAAGAAAGAAATTCGCTGTGGGCATCAGTCGACAGCGTGCGGGACGGGGAAGCGTGGTGACCGTTGATAAGATGAACAAAGCAAGGAGAAATGCGCGATGATCATCACGTTTGCTTTGGACATCCTTTGGATAACTAGAAAAGGCAAAGCCGGCCGTTTCCGCTAATGTTCCTTGGCGACCAACACTCGGTGCCAAATCGGTGTTTCGTTTGACATCGTGAGCACCGCACAAGCACAGTAAAAAGGCGACATTACATTATGAAGCCTAGGAATGATACATGTTCCTAGCCAATTACAAGGATCGATAGAAATTTACTTGCGATAGAACTGGAGGAGTGTTAAGCACCCCGCACAGGAAAAGGCGGGGATACTCACATTACGGCGGAAATTGAACCAGAGAGATAAACATCCTCTGTCAAAGCTACTTCGAAAACCACTAGCAACGAGTCAGCGTTGCGATAAACAACATTCGGGTAGATTGTGTCTCTCACCGTTTATGGGAAAACTCCCATTCTCGATTTACAATTCTAAATGCAATATCTTCGTAAGGAGGTCCTGCACTGAAGTACAGCAGTACTGTGTCCTCATTGCCCGGCTCCTTCACGATTTTGTAGGTAGGTGCCTTCGATTTGTCGATTAGGTCCGGGTAGAAAATGTTGAACTAGAATGCGGGGGACATTAAAAATTGACTGTCATCTCGCGAAGGGGTACATGCCTTGTAACCTTGCACGACTTTCGGCGGAGGGTTATCCACACTATGAGACGAACAATCAGTGTACGACAGTAATGTCATAGATCAAAAACATGTACTCATAGTGGGTCTGATTATACTTGTTCCACTCATATCCGGTGTGCACACGGTTGAAGTATCGTGGCTTCCGTGGGCGGTATTTATCTTCCCAGTTATAAGATGTGGGTTGGGCAATATCCTCCTCGAGATTGAATAGTTCCTCTTCCTCGTCAAGTTCTCTCTCTGCTTCTGCCCTGTATAAAGCCTCAGAGGCAACATCAGCACCACTCGCGACTTCAGGCTCTTCCACCTGTGGGACAGCCTGGGTAGCTTTTGGCACGTAGCGAGACGCAGTAACTGCGCGGCGTTGTTCCAGCTGGACGGAAGAATCAGGAAAAATAAAGACCACCATGTTGTAAATAACCGACCAATGCTCGCGTCTCGTCCCTTTCGGTCACAATATCAAACTCACGTTCGTCGGGTCGGAGCTTGGTAATATCAATGAGGGATGGGCTCATGGAACGATAATAAGGCTCGATGCGCTCTGCAGACACCTCGGGTTCGCCTTGAGCACTGGCGGACACAACAACACGGGCGTCCGCCATGCCCCGCACGGCTGACTGAGCAACACCTGCCAATAGCTCTTCTTGTGCCTGCAACGCTTCATCTCGTTGGCGTTTCCGGAGTTGCTCCAATCGATTGCGAACAACAACTTCATGCAAACTCTTAAGCTTAGCCTGGAAGTCATGTAAACGATAAATCCGACGTCATCAGGACCTGAAAATACCTTCGCTTTCCAGACAAGTAACTTCTTTAATAAACCTTCCCAATAATCTGTGTCAACAGGTTCCCCGCTGGCGAGCTTGGCTTGAATTTGTTTCTGTAGCGCGGCAAGGTGTTCATAGCTCTTGCCAGAAAGAAGCACATTTATGTCCGCCTCCACAGCGGCAGCAGCTTCACCCATACGTTGACCATCTTTGTTTCTTTCTAGACGATCTTTGCAGACGACCATCATGTTCTGAGAAAAATAAGTTAGTCAAAACTACGAGGAAAAAAGCGAGTCTCATCGCACAGTCCAAAAGTCGATGTTGATGTCAGAATCTTCGAGGGAAAGGTAACGTTCGATGTCGTCGTGTAGCTCTTCCACTTGGTCCGGTGACAAATTCTGTGGTTCAGATGAGCTTGGCTGGTCATAATCCATGTTTAAGAAAAGAAACGTACATCAAAAATGTTGTAGGGTTCATCGAGATCGATTTCGAGGCCTGCGTCGACCTCTTCTTCATCTTTCACAGGGTGTACATAGCGAAGATTGAGCGCCAAGAAATCAACGGCCTTTGCTCTCTTCTCTTTGATGCGAATTGCTGCACGAGCACGTTCTTGCTGGAGTTGAAATTCGCCGTCCTTGGCTATCCACTCAGACATCTGAGCGGATTCAGCTAACCTCTGCATCTTGACTTCCTCCTCCTCCCGCAGTCTGTGCTCCACCTCCCGGGCTGCTCTTCTCCTATTCAGCCGCTCCAACTCCTCTTTTGCCTCCTGTTTTCGAATAGCATCCCGGTGCTGTGCTTCCGCTAGGGACAATCCCTGCTTCCTTTCTTTCTCGGTCTTCTTGTGCCAACGGAATTGTTGTCCAAGATGGATGTCGTGGAACGGATTGTCCGTTGCGCTGTAAACGCTGAGTTCAGCGACACGACGGACCTCTTCCTCTTCCCTTATTCTCTTCCTCTCTGCCTTTCTGGCTCTTCGTTCCTCTGACTTGTCACGCTTTCGTCTGAGTGACGGTGAGCTGAACTGAATGGTTAGAGCAAGGGGACTTACTTCTTTCCCCTGTCGTCGTCCTCTCCGTAACCGCTTGTGCTCCGGTCCTTTCCACGCATCTAAGAGCCTGTTCAGTATCCTCAAAAAGTGGTTAGCTGAGTTGAATAATTGTTAGCCGAGGTGGTTGCACAGCCGCTATCCTGGCTGGCTCAACAAACTCAGATGAATCTCCGCCAAACTGAGTCTACACTGCTCTACAGTCGACACCCTCTTAACCCATACCCTCAGTCAGGATAGCCCCACAAGTATGGGTTACAGTATAAGGGGGTATGGGTTATTCGAGAATGCCGTAATAGACTAATAGTCGACTGTAACTCCTCATTTTGTGCACTCTATAGTAGCTGACTGTAGTACTAGTGTAAGGCTTATATGTGTGAGAAAAGTAATTCCCGATATGGTAGTAGAGGGTCTATGGGGACTAGTTTAAGTGCTGAATCTTTGTTTTTACATTCCATGGCCCTCCAGGCACACCTGGACCCGCAACACCGGAAACGACGCATGCGGAAGTCACTCAGTAGTATGTGCAGAGACCAAGTTTGGTGGTGTCAGGCAATGTAATAGAATACAAGTACAGTTAAGTGATTGGGAGGAGAATACATATGTGTAGATAACAGTGAAGGCTAGGTTTTTTCGCCAGGAACTTCCTTTCACAATCTAACCAAAAAAACATTGTTGATGATTACACACATGCAGAAGGCAATGATTAGTTTCTTACTTGGAGATCACATTGGCGACGTCTACATATGTACAATGTCGTCCTCAGTCATGTTGCGCACTTTGTAGTGGTGGCTGAAGGCGAAAACAAGATATGGGGAGTCGTCAGTTCCGTCGTTGTGCAGTTTTTTGTTGAGGACAACGAAGAAACATTTCTGGTTGTTGTTGTCTAAGTTGATGGTGTATGTGCATGTTTTGTGTGAGGGTGAGAAGAAAGAGTTCCAATCGAGGACGTAGAAGTTTCCGTTCTCGCTCTCAGCGATGATGAGCCCAATGATCCTGCTCCAACATCTCACAGTGGCATAGTAAGCAAAAATGACCCGTCTTGATCGTCCCATCATTGTTAATTCCTGGTCCTCTTGCATGCTTGAAAGCAAGTCAGAGAAAGTGGCGGTGAAGTCGACATGACATACAGTGACTTCATAAACTGTTGCAATGCCTAACCCCAACATCGCTTAGCTCTGGTGGGAAGAAATATAGCAGCTACTCCTGGCTACGTTTCGGTCCCTGGGTCATGTGATTTGGCCCAGTGGCGGTGGAGATATGACCATTTTCGGACAGCAATACCATTGCAACAGTTTTTTCACTTTTGGCATGGGAGGTAGAATCAGTGTGAAATCCAATAATAGTTGGCATTGTTTGGTCCTACAAACAAAGATACCCATCTAAGGATTATGTCTGAGTTTAAAACA
>JBBPNP010000085.1:0-79650 GCA_038090955.1 Xerocomellus intermedius
TGACGGAATGGCAGGTAGGTACGCCCGACCTCTTCGCACCGACATGTGTGCTGGGCGAACAGGCTGTGTGCAGAGGGTTGCAGAGGGAGGGGGGAGAGGCCCTCCTTCCGTATAAAATGGCAAGTCGCAAAACAGTTCACCATCAGCAAAAAGCATCCCATCGCCTCTCGAACAATCGAACTCACCCACTTATCACCAAAAAGATGTTCACCCGCTTCTCTAGCCTTCTCCCCATCGCTGCCCTTGTTGCAGTCGCTGCCGCCAATGACTCCTCCCAATGTAACACCGGTTCACAGCAGTGCTGCGCCATGACCCAAACTGTGAGATTGCCCCGCTCCTCACGCTTTCGCCCTTTGCGCTACTAACCACGGCCCACGCTGCAGTCGAACCCCACAACGCTCAACTATTTCAGCGGACTGCTCGGGATTGCCCTTCCCACTATCGACGGTCTCATTGGGCTCAGCTGCACCCCGATCACGGCCATCGGTACGGGAACTGGTGCTACGTGCACCCAGCAGCCTGTCTGTTGCACTAACAATAACTTCGTAAGTTGACCCTTGTTTTCTGTGCCCACGGGTGGAGGCGATCGGTGCTGATCATTCTCTTCCGTAACATAGAACGGGTTGATTAACCTCGGCTGCTCTCCCATCAACCTCAGCTTGTAAACCGCTGAAAGATGAGACGATGTCCAAGTTCGTCACGGCGGCTCTCGAAATGTTTTCTTTCTCTCAGGTTGGTTCGAATAGGGTTTATGGTTTTTGTATGTAAAGGGAATATTGTGATCGAATGGTGGATCGCCTGTCGTTGTTACAATGTGCCTGGAAGAGAAAGAACGTCATTGAGATACTCAACCAGATCAGCCGCTTCGGACATATTTGCGATGACATAAAGTGTGAGTGAATGAAAGATCATTGATCAGCGGTTGTCGCAAAATGCAGCGTAGATCGTCTCATCGACGGAGATAATGTATGTAAACGTAAACGTCGGAACGCATTATTATTCAACGCCAGACTCGCCCAGTGACTGACAGGCCCAGGCAGAGCTCCAAGTTTGCGAAGCCCACCTTGTCACCAAGGAGCCTCCGCAAACTCGACGCCTGGTGTCGTGCCCTCGTCGACTGCGGTTGGGTCTGGGGCGAGATGGGAAAACAGCGGCTCAAGGCGCTGCAGGCTCTCAATGCCAGGGCGTGCGGGCCAAGGTGGGAGGGCGAGCAGCTACGGTTGAATCTCCGCCCAGATTTGGTGTCGGCATCGTAGTAGTACGTGACCTTTAGACATTCAGGTCTACAATGTCTTCGTAGGCTCATGATGATCAGCACGTCGATTGAGCCACTGCGCGTCGGACATTGATGGCAACCATTACCTCGAGTCTCGTTACCGACCACTGGCAAGCAAGCATCACAAGTGACACGTTCCGTGTAATGCATCCCCCGGGGTTTATTCCCCTTCACCGTACCCCAAGTTGGTGCAATCCTACCGTCGTGAGCACAATCCACGTTCACCACCGAACAGGAACGGGGAAGCAGAGACGTACCACGCAATCCACCTCTTCTTTCGTCACGGGCACTGGCAGCTTAGTGACCTTCTTCTTAACCTTTTCCTTGTCTCCGTATCCCCATCCCAGGGCTGGCTCGGCTGCGAGACGCTCTTGCCGTCGTCGCCAGATAGTGTTTCATCGGCCCAGTCAGTGTCTTTAAAGGTGAGTCGTTACTCATTCCTGATTGCCTTGAAGACTCCATACAAGTTTTGTGCTCTAGACAGCTCCGCAAAACATGAAGGCCATGTGCACGAACCTTCGAGAACTCGCAAGTAAAAATGTACGTTAAATCGTCCTCGTTTTTGTGCCAAAAGGTTGCCGTCCGGGACACCTAGTAGTCTGGTGACCAGACCGGTCTATGACGCAAACCGGCGACGGGACACCACTCCAGAGAACCAGAGGTTGGCTTCATCATTGATTTGGAGACTCAATATTCAATCCCCATTGGCGCGGTAGTACATACCTATTTAGCAGAGTCATCTCTCACCATTGGGTGCAAGTTGCTAGTAATTGTACTCAATCGACACATCCGCTGTCAAAGGTGCTAATGCCTCCCGTGTAAAGCTCCTCGACCAGATCAAGTTGACATCCGCCGCAGAAAAAGCGATCGAGAGGGCCATAAAGAACTCGCCGCGCTTGTTACGTGAATCAGAGCTACAGGCTTCAAGCTTGATAGACGAGTGGTTCAAGGAGGATGCTATCAAATGCAAGAGAGAGCTGGAGTCGTCGTCGTGCTGGCCCGAAAAGCAGGTCGAGAACAGGAAAGGGAAGAAATGGGTCAAGTTGATTGTATGGCCCATCAAAGGGGACAAGATGACTACAGGCCACCATACGAGCCTTCGGGGGGTATGTGCCCTATTTTCATTGCATAGTCTCCATGGGGTCCATGTGAGTGGAATGGCGTTTTATCATAAAATGTGACATTTGACTAGAGATCGATAGGAGTATAGTTCAAACCATAACTACGGGGAACAAGGACGTCGACAAAATGTGAGTAAAGCAATATTTCAGGAGATGGTTGGAATGCAACTCGGGTTATACATTGTGTGTAGCTGAGGTTCGACTTTACAGACAAACATGAAAATACTTATGGACAGCAGCAGAAGACGACAGGAGAGTTAATCAAAGAACAACTCTATACCGACTGGGACAAATCTTCGATAAAATTCTTCTGGCTTCACGGAAAGGATGAGTAATCGTCTGATTGGAAGGTTATGACTCAATATTCATTTGACTCCCCTTACTTGGTTTCTGGTGTTTATTTAGCTGGCGCAGGGAAGTCTGTCTTAGCGTGCGTGGCTCTCTACGCTGATCTGAGCTTCCTCGTTCATTCATTTGTTACAGGTCCTTGGCCCTCGATGACCTTTTCAGTGGACTAGCAGACGATGATACGCATACTTTTACTGCGACTTTCGGAACCCCCGTTGTACGACTACCGTGGAAGTCTTCCGTTCTTTGGCCAACCAACTATTCGTTGGCGGTCCGGCACCTTGCTGTTTGCGTGTCATCTGGTCGGGAAAAGATGATAACCAATTGTGCTTTTATTTAAACAATTTGGGCACATTGTCAAACACCCTGCGGCGGGCGGCAGAACTACACGAACCACCGATCATCGTGGTCGACGCACTCGATGAGGTGATAAAACTATCTCACGGACACTGCCATTTGTTCGTGACGAGCCGATCGTTGCATGCTATCACGCAAGCTTTTATGGGCCTACATTCCATCCCGTTGAACGATCAGGCGGGTGTAATGCGACATGACATGTACATCCACATCAAGACGGAGTTGGAGTCTCGATTAAGCCTGAGGATCCTCCGACAGGACCTCAAGGATGAGATCCAAGGCGTGCTAATGAAGAAATCCGACGGGATGTACGTACCGTTATCACTGGGTTCGCAAAGTAATCTGACCGAATATGTCAATTCTGTATAGGTTTCGATGGGTACATTGCCGATTGGACCGGCTCGACAATTGTTGCTCCCTCGGGGACGTCCGCGAAGTGCTAGACACACTCCCTGGAATACTATACGAGACTTACGGATCATCAAATGTTACGCGCGATCGACAAGAAACCGTCTGGGTCCCATATTCCACGCCGAGCGCTCACATGGCTCGTCATAGCGCTACGACCGCTGAACCTGTCCGAACTCGCGGAGGCGTTGGCGATCAGCCCGAATGGGAATTTTTTGCTTGACTAAGGCCTTGACGTCAATCTTGAGGGTCCCGCCTACAAAGGTTCCAGTATACCGTTGGTAGCACCTGCACGAAACGAAATGCCGGAGTACCGGGAAAAACTGATCAAGCTTTTAGGTGTATCGTTCCAAGGGATGCTATCCATACCATTCTTTTGTGCGACTTGAGTACCCCTTGTAGGCCTGCCGTAGTCCACATCCTTCTTGAACATGATGCAGATCCCCAGCGCTTGGTCATCGGAAGGAGATCTTGCTTGCACCTCAATCTAGAAGCCCGGGGAATACCTCCTGACGATAGACTCGAGATTGCTCGCATGCTATACCCCGCCGGATGCGATCCCACGGCGCTCGATGACAGGGGTCTTTTATCATTGCATCTCGCCATCCAGTCCCTCCCGCGCGAGTTCATTCAGTGGTTTATTCAGTCTGGCTTTCAGTAACCCTCGGACGCTATCCTTTATACTACGCCAGGTTTTCCCTGGACCCGCATCGACGTTGAGATATTTCTCTCCATGCTGGAGTTTCTCCTTGCCTTGTTAATGGTGCGCCTGCGGACATCCAGGATGCGCACGGGTGCAACGCGATTCATGTCGTCTCTGGCCATATATATGATTTTGATGACACGTCCATCCAGCGCGTCATGTTGGTCGAGCACGGGCGATGTCGTCCCGTTTGTCGTTGCGTGCGCTGGACGTCTTTCTTACTCCAGGCACTGAGCTGCCTGTAGAATTTGTCAACCACGCCTTGCTACGCACAGCTCACTCAGTCTGATATACTGTGGGATGGGTCAATCCCCTAGCTAGACCTTCAGGACGACTTACCATCAGCCCTTATTACCACAAGGAAGCACCACATATCAAAAATTTAAACGAATAAAACATCGCGACTATGGATGGTAATAAGCGCATGCTATGAATCTTGGCGGGAGCACGAGTCCCGAATCGGGACCAAGTGTTGATTTAAACTCAGGTAACCAAGACATGAGGTACATGCACAGGAAGACCCCGGATATGGATCACGAGGCTAGATTCATCACGAAAATGTTCGGCGCTTTGAACCCAAGACGGGAGCTGGTGTAGTGATCCTTCTTCAACAGCCCTTCGAAATAGATCTTGTCTCTGAGCCAGTCTGCGAAGCCGGCACATGAACACGAGCATGATACTACTCGGACGTACATGACACTCACCAACTCGTTTGTAACGGTTAGGTTGTGGAGTATTATAGTACATCGCCCCAGGCCATCCTCCGCTTGTCTGGTTGTTCTGAGCTACTCGCTTGACCTGTTCTTGCAATCGCGCAGGAAGGGAGGAAAACTCTGCTTCCGTAATATGATTCTCAGTATACCTATTTCCGCGGAATCAAATCGTCAGCTGATCTGACATGGTCATGGAAACGCTCGATAAACGGACTCCTTCCATATCGCACCGCAGACGTCGCCTGTGGTGACGCCTCGATCGTTGTGAACGATCGTGCACCATGGGCTGAGTTCAGTGATAATGATGAGGTCCGTGACACGCGGCAGTGTGGCTGGTTCGTCTTTGGCAGTGAAGGGGATATCACGATCTCTAGCTTCGTTGTTGAATCCTCCCGTCGAACCTGGTAGAACGAGAAAGACATGAGAATACAGCCAGTTGCATCGACAAAATGCACCGTACCAGTAACGAGATTGAATATGAGGTGGAAACCGGGATCCGTGCCTTGGAGGATGGGGTGTAATTGGAGTTCGGTGTTGAGTAGGTAGAGATCGGTCTGGGATAATACCGGACCATCTAATCCAAGAAATACGTCAAGGAGGGTCTTTCGAGAATCATCTTGTCGTACTCACAACTCGCACCAGCAGCCCATTTGTTCACTGCCGAGTCACCCATGTTTCAGTGTGGCGTTGGTTCAAGGGCTACCCGGAAAGGGTGAATAGGGGGAGAAATTAGAAAGCTCTGCGAGCAGTGTCAGACCAGCTGTCGAGGGACTGTTGCTATTGAAAGGGAACTCGCCGAAGAGAGCAGACACCAACACAGGCGAAGTAGAACCTTATGTATGATCGGAAGCTGTGGCAGTGTGACCAGCTGATTAGATTGATCTGAGTCTCAAATTGCACAGCTCATTCCATAGCTTGACGCACGGCCAACACACAGTCTCACAGCTTGACATTGAAGCTATAACAAATCATGCCTCCCAAAGGTGGTAACGCAAAGAAAGAGAGCGGCCGTGCAAAAAAGGCAGAAAACGAAACCAAGAAACAAGAGGCGGCTGGGGCTGACAAGGTTCACCGATCTTATTACTACTACTGGTTGACAGCCAGTTGATCCTGTACGATCTCAGGAACGCAAGGATGCTGAGAAGTGGGCTGAAGGTGCCAAGTCAAAGAAAGCCAAGGAGGAACGGGAGGCGAAGCGCCGCGAGGACTTGTCGCGCAAGGCCGAGAACGCGCGTTTGCTTGCAGAGGAAGAGGCAGCCGTGCCATCAAAGGTTAAGAACGCGCCTAAGGCTGGGGGAAAGAAGGCTGCAAAGGCTGCCACGCCTGCGGGGCCTGGCGCGATTGCTGCGGATGGGGCCCTCGGGAACGAACCAGAGAAGTTCGGGGGTGCTTCCTCAGAGGAAGTGGAAAGCTATGCGGCGACTGGAATCGACAATGCGCTTGATCTTCTCGAAGTCGTCACCGCGAAGATGGACAAGGCGAGTGTTGGCCAGCAGGCTGCTGGAATCGAACGACATCCAGAGGTTCGTCGTCGTCGACATCTGTCATACTCATGCTCATTCGCCTCCTATGCCGTAGCGGAGGTTCAAGGTTCGTTTAGTTCTAGCTTTTACACCATCCGAAATCCTCAGGTAAGGCACAGGCCGCTTTCGAAGCTTACAAAGAAGAAGAACTTCCAAATCTCAAAGTCGAAGTAAGTACCTGCCTCAGCCTCTGTGGCACAGCGTTGACCCGTGATTCTTTAGCATCCTGGCTTGCGGCTACAACAATACCTCGTCAGTCACATGTTTACACCGCTTTCTAATCAGATCAAAGTCCACTAACGGTATCGAGCTCACAGGACATCTTGTACAAGCAATTCCAGAAGTCTCCGGATAATCCGTAAGCGTAATAACGCTTGTTTGCACCGCCTGGTGTCAATCATTGTTCCCTAGATTTAATCAGGCAACAGTTGCCTACGATGCGTCCAAGGAAGAACGGACACAGGTTCTTAAGGAAAAACAGGATGCGGTACAGAAGAGGATGCGGGTTCAACCAGATTGAGGAGCTTCCCTGGACGGAACGCAACTTTTCGGGATGTTATTCGATTCTTGTAGAGTTTAGGTCTCACAGTTATTGATACCGTGAAGGTCAGCTCAGAGTAGTGGTATTCCACATTCGTATTAATCAATTGTGATCAGCATTTGATAGTAGTACACCGAGCTTAGAATGAAACATAGAAACGCGGTGACGAGTCTCGGTCCTCTGAAAGCATTCCAGGGAGAAGATATAACCGCATCCCAACACCGCACTTTGATATCGACCGTGAATGTAAACACAGGGACCACCGGAAAGTACGACAGGCGACACAGCCGAGGATTCGTGCTGCGCTGCCACTGGCCTGCCGCAGCGTCTCCGAGCTGAGACTTGGAATGGGCGGTGCATTGAGGGTTCATTACGTAAGAAAAGAGGAACAGTATAAGACGAGGTCCCGAGTTAATAAGAACAACCCAACACTCACAAGCGACAACGAGCTTACTGCCATGCCTTCGATATCCATCATATCAGTCGATGCACCCCCGCATGTGCCGACGAAAGGACCAGAATCAACAAACACCCTTTTGATCACCCAGGTACCTCGAGACTTTTTCCAACCCGTAATTCTGCAAGCACTCCGCGACTTCTTTTCTCTGTACGGCGAGATCAACCAATGGGCACCACTATCGTGCTTTTCACGTATAATCGTGGTTTACTATAACGAAGACTCGGCAGAGCAAGCGAAACGGAACTGCGATCCATTACTTATTCAACCGAGCCATGGGTGAGCAGGAAGTTGCTTTGTCAGTGTTCATCCGCTCATCAGATTTTTAGTTCCTCAACTACTCTCCGAGTCTTCCGGGCTGACCGGAGTCCATTAATGACTCGTTCGCCGCCATCCGATGACAATTTCTTGAGACCTCCGCCACTGGAAAAGAATTTCTTGATTTCTCCTCCGGGATCACCTCCAGTAGGCTGGGAACCAATTCGGGAGGACCCACCGAACAGAGCGACACTGGCGGGGGATTTGATTGCAGCGTTGAAGAAACTTCAACTCCGAGAGCGGCACGGGGGCAGAGAGGTATTGCTGGAACCAGAAGAGGGTGTCGGGGTTGGGGTGTACGTGGAGGATGCTGATGAAACCGATAACGAGGATGACGGGGACGAGGACGAGGAGGTGGATTGGGAGTATGGGACCGTTTCTCCGGCGCGCTTGAGATGGAAGCCTGCACCTACGGCTATGCCTCCAATGCCCCTCACTCTGCGGTGATGTTGGTGAGTGAACGCTCTTGTATCCTTTCTTCAAGGATGATACCTATCAGACCTGTTCCGAGCGTTTGGCTGCGGAAAACCTGTATTGCCTTTTTTCGCTGATAACTCATTCCCGAGTTTGCGTCGATTGCATCATCGCTGACCTGTTTACGTCTTTGTAGGTGGTATTACCCTATGTCGACTTTAGACCGTTGTGGCATCGCTTCGTACAAACGAAGCTGCTTGTTTAACAGGCTTTCTCATTTCTCTTTGCATGGACCATGGCTGTATTGTTGTATTGCAAGTTCATAGGTTTTAGGCACACCCCTCATGTAAACGTACTTGGCAAAAATCGTAAGCTCCTGCCAAAATGGCCACGTTCCGTACGGAAATTCGGTGGTAACTCCTGTTGTCATCGAGTTCGGCTACCCACTTCTCAAAGTCTCGACAATGCCAGAGCGCTCCATTCTAGAGATGGGTCAGTCAGACTCCCCGAAACCGATTTCTTGTGGAATGGAATCATTACCGACATTGAATTGACGGGTACCTGCGGGTGGACTGCAAGTGACCGAAAATGGGTATTGTTGGACCCCGGCAACACTATCGATTAGCCGAGGTTATTGTTCTCTGTCAGTATTGTTCCTTGTTGAGCAGCAACCAAGTTCCTTTGTTCTCCGTACACAAAAAGGATGTCCACCAGGCCCGATGTCTCCCACAAGGGCGCGTTGCTCTTTCCTTCTTCCCTTTCTCTTACACGTTCATTACACTCGTTCGTTGCCTCGACATGTTGTCGAGCATCATTGCCATCTTCCTCGCCTTTGGCGCGTCTGTAGGTGAGAGTCATTCACTATCCAGTTTGACGTCCATCCGCTAATACCATCCAAGTCGCGCAATCCCCTTCTGTCATCTGCGTTGCTGGTCAATGCCTTGAGGGTTATTCGAATACCACTAGTAAGCCACCTTCGTGCAGTACAGCCTCGTTGTTCACTTTGCGCTTCCAGTCGGTAGCACTTTATCAGCATCAGGAGAGTCCACTTCAGTGCTTTTGCTCCCCGGGCAATATACTTCTTCGTCGAACCCGCAACTTCTCCACGACCTCTTAACATCCTCTTCGGCCTCCTTGTCTCCATCAGCTGGATTCGCGAACTCGAGTTCAGAGTCATCCATCTCATTGCCGCTTACGGTGCAACTTCAGCCAGGCATTGCAGTCTACCCGCAAGCATTCTACTCTGGTCAAGGATCCTATACTGGTCTGCCAAATTCTCCAATCGCGAACGCATCCACATTAGGGGCATCGTCATTGGCACTTTCTGGAAACGTCTGGGCAGAGGTTTCTGCAGGTAGCAACAGCCGAGTCATCATCTGGAATTCGATACCCGACGTCAGCCAACTGCCTCAGACTGCTTCCGGTTCGCTCTCTCTTTTGAACTTGCAGTCCACTGCGTGTTCTCCGCCCTGCTCTGGCAATGGTGTTTGCTCTGCCTCAGGTACATGCACGTGCCCAACCGGGTTCAACGGAACTTCCTGCGAGTCATGCGCCCCAGGATATTTTGGACCGACATGCAAAGCTTGTCCTTCAGGCTGCACGTCTTGTGACGATGGGATAACCGGCACTGGCCGTTGCCTTGTTCCGATCGTGACAAATCCTCCATCGAGTTGTAACTGCATCAATGGGGAGTGTGGCGCCAATGGCCAGTGCACTTGCCTTCCAGGCTGGACCTCCGCGTCAAATGGTACTCAGTGTGCTGCGTGTGCGTCTGGCTTCTTCCTCGATTCCAGCGGGAACTGTGAAAGTGAGTAGACTTATAGAGTTCTGAGACATATTTCTTGACCTCGCCACAGTTTGTTCGCTTGGCTGCGCTGAATGCGCAAATGATTCTGGTGACTGCATAACTTGCAAGTCAGGTTATACTCAAGACAGCGATGATCGTACGCTCTGCAATGCTGTTCAACAACAGACCTCCGACGGGACTGTGTGCCCCAAAGGTAGCTACAGTGATGGGTCTTCTTGTCAGCCTTGCTCTCCCGAGTGTGAGACGTGTACAGGGTCCACGTCGAACGATTGTGTTATCTGCGCTTCCGGCACTTATACATTCAACGGTACTTGTGTGCAAACGAACAGTGGCGGTGTTTGCGAGGGTTCCTCTCTTATCGCTAACAACAACAAGGAAGAGTGTGACAGTGCGTGTTGTACTTCTTTGCGCTTGGATCTCGCTGAACCAGCTTTCGTAGGCTGTGGGCCAAAGTGCACTTCTTGCCAAATTCCGAATTTCAATGTTGCCTCGACAACCACACAGGTTCAGTGCACTGGTTGCTTGCCTGGTTATGTCCTTTACCAGGGAGCTTGTGTGCAAAGTTGCCCTTCGGGTACTTTCCTATCTCCCACGGATAACCTTACTTGTACCGGTTCGTAACGTGCGAACGTGGTGTTTAAGCATGTTCACTTACTCTTGCTACAGCATGCTCTTCGTCGTGTAGCAGCTGCTCTGGAAGCGCCAATTACTGCCTGACCTGCAATAATGGTCTACTCGCTTCTAACGGTTCCTGCGTCAGTTCGTGTCCATCGAACACGTTTAGCTCATCCGCTACTTGTGTCACTTGTCACCCCGATTGTGCAACCTGTTCTGGCGGATCTTTCAATCAATGCTCAAGTTGCAACAAGAATCTGCCAGTCCTCACGAGTGGTCGTTGCCTAGCTACCTGTAGCCAAAACCAGTACTTCGACGCTACCTCATCCACATGCCAGTCATGTGATGGGAGCTGCGCCAGTTGCTCGGGTTCAGGTCCGAACAACTGTCTCGCCTGTTCTAGCTCCAGTCAAGTCCTCCGCGGGGGAGCCTGTGTTGCCGCCAATTGCAGTAGCGGAACCAGTATCGTTCCAGGTCTCGGTGCATGTCTCGCGGAGCTCGTTCTCGTCCCCTCTTCCTCTAGCTCCGGCTCCTCGCCTCTTCCATCTATCTCAGGTATCTCGACACCTACAAGTACGACGACGCAACCCTTATCGTGGTGGGAAATTCTCCTCATGGCGCTCGGCTGTGCGTTTATTTTCGTTGCGTTCTTGTATTGCTGGCGCCGTCGTGCACGGAAACAACGTGCAAAGGAGACGGCAGCTTTCGCCTCTGCCAAGGCCCTCAACCACAAGTCCAACTGGAGGCTGCGTCTCATGCGTTTCGGCGAAAAGTTGTTTGGACACTCGCCAAGCCAGCCTCGTCCGGACTCCGAGGAGATCACGCTGTGGAAACTGCGTGCTGCAGAGGAGGCACGACACAATCTGGAACTGGAGAAGCTTATTGGGGCGTATGGGCTTCCAAGGGCAAGTTCTCTGCACGAGCCCAAGCGAGTGGAGTCGCAAGACTACGAATCATACCGTTCTCATCAACGGTTGTCTGGGGCGTCTATGTTTTCCGAAATGACCGGAATACCACAGCGTGGGCCTGAACCCCGGCAACCTGTGAAGACGAACCCGCTGACCTCACGATTCTCCTCGACTACGCTGGGCTCGTCTGTGTCCAAGAAGCAGAGCTTGATGAGACGGGAACATTTTTCACCCAAGCCTCAAACGGATGCTGAGGCGTTTGCTGCCTCAGTTCGACTGTCACCCCAAGAAACTCGCGAATCGTATCTGGTAAAACCAACGAACACGGGCGGATCACGCAACAATCCGTTCCGTAAATGAAACGGTTGCCTTTGCATTCCCAAGTAATTAATGAGTTTCTTCCCCACATGGACGCCACGACACAATTAGATCACATTTATTACATGGATGGATGCTTTCTACTCCCTTGTCGACACGGTTTTACCCTTGCAACTATCACTGTATTCATTTACCCCCTTTGTCCTATTGCATTATATCTAGTAGATACGCAAGTAATTAATGTAGCAAGATGAACATTTGCAACTACACAAGTTACGTCTGTTGCATGTGCCTTGTCCCTGGGATGAGTTGTTGAAATAACCGCGAGAACGACGAGCGTCCATTTGATGCAGTGTGGCAGATGGTGGTGGTTGTCTATCCTTGGCTGCGTCCGAGCCTACGCTTTGGTCAACCCACGTGCATGTGCACAGGACCCAAGGACACACAATTTATCAATAAATCTGGATATGCCCGCACCGTAACGGCGTCCCAGCCGCCCTCCTGTAATGGTTGGCAAGCGTCGACTGTTTTAAGTATGATGAAAACGGCCAACTTCGCCTCCCGCTTCCCCTTCCATTCGCTCCCCCCACTGTCTCTATCGCAGCGACGTGATGATTATGTCCGTTGGCTCTGTGGTGGGGAGTCAAGCCCAGGCTGCCCAGCCCTCGTCCTCCGAGGTATGGTATGACGACATCCCTGGGTCCATTTGCGGTCCAGAAGATGGTCCCTGGCCGCGCTCGTTCACGCGTCTTGGCACGTTCGAGGCTTGGACAAAGCTCGCGCAAGCGTCTGACCCGCAGAGCATAACCTACGATGCCCGCGGACGGTGGTGTGCAGATGCGGTCAACTTTCAGCCGTTCCCTGGAACGAAGAGTCAAGATCGGTATGCAATGCAGCGGCTCGATATCGGTGGGCGGACGTGGATGTTTACCGCCGTGTTTGATGGCGAGTATTGGCGATGGCGATTTGCTTGGGATGGATCTGACGTCGTTTTTTTCTTCACAGGACATCTCGGTGACGCGACTGTGGAGCATGCCGCGTATCATATGCCCATCATAGTACGGCAGTTTCTCGAGGAGATTACGCGGAAGCATCGTGGGCGCGTTGTCCCACCGCCGCTGATCGCGGACATGTTCAGCAGTGCGATTCAATCGTTTGATGATGCCATCGCCAACGATGTCTTGGATCTGTTTTCGGGAGGGTTGCAGTCGGTCAGGCATATGCCAGACGAGGAGATCTACGCCATCCTCAACGATCATGCAACGGGTGGGCAAAACTTCAAGAAGGCACGGTTGTGCATGTATGGCACCACTTCACTTGTGGCGCTCGTCGACCCTGACCATGAAAATCTATGGTTGGCCAACCTCGGCGATTGTCAAGGAGGTGAGCACAAAGAATTCACTCTCATCGCTCGCTGGCTGATGTGTTGTGATCAGTCATGATCTCGGAGACCGAGCACCGGACGTGGAATTTCGAGCTCTTGACGACGAGTCACAACGGCGCCAATAATTGCGAAGTCCAGCGCGTGCAGAACGAGCATCCAGGGGAGCCCGAATGCGTCATCGACGGCCGCGTTCTCGGTGCCATCGCTCCTTTTCGATGTTAGTTAGGGTCTCAGGGCTTTCGGCCTGTTGCGTTTCTTCTACACGCTTACGTCTGATCGGGCTTACAATGGCTTCAGGTATTGGCGACACGCCGTTCAAGCAACCGCCCGAGTTCACGAGGCGCATCCTGTACAACCTCTTCCTTGGTGGTCACGATACGTCCCCATGGGAGGAGTTCCTCGTCAGGAACTTGACACCCCCTTACATATCTGCCATGCCCGAGGTGACGCATTATGCGCTCGGTGCGTCGCAAAAGCGACTGCGGAAATACCTTGTGTTGGCTTCCGACGGGTTTACGGACATCTGTGGGGAGGCTCAACGGAGCGTGATCGAGCGGTGGTTGCAATGCGTGGAATCGGGGTCAGAGTGCTGCGAGATGGATAATATGGCTTTGAAGTTGCTTTGGCAGGGGCTTGGAGGAAACCCGGTGGGCGTGTCGAAGGTGTTGACGTTGGACATGGACGTACCTTGGCTGGATGACGTTTCGATCGTCGTTCAATCTCTGTAGGGGATTTGGGGACGGTTTTGAACGTGGGTTCTTGGATACCACACTACTAACCTAGTATTGTACTACATAGTTGACTTGGACTTGTCGATGATGCATTGTTTTTTGTGGATGGTTTGTTTGTTTGTTTGTTTCTAAAGGTTTTGCCAAACAAGACTGACCCCTTAGTCAGAAGCTTCTATGGCGGGAGCACCAGTCAATCCATCTCAGCCTCTTGAAGACGCGGATATCATGGAAGTATATGAGAGGGATGACACCAATTATACGACTGCTGCAAATGTTGTCCAGATCACGCAGAAACTCGATCGCGAACGTTCCAATAGCCTTGGTCCCGACAACCTCTTCGATGCGTCGAGCGCGACAGGTACCAAGCGAAAGGCACAACACTGTCCCGAAGATGATGGGGCCATATACGGTGCATCTCGGTTCGGCCATTTCGGAGAGTATATGCGGCGGAAACGAGCCAAGTTGCAGATTCAGAACGCGAGCATGGACACGGAGGCGAGCGGCGAGAGGAAGAGTGACATCTTTAAGGGCATCTCCGTATACGTGCGTCTCTGTATTCTACTTCATGTTCTTGGGCAAGTGAACATGCATCAACAAAAATTGGATCTAGGTGAATGGCTGGACGAAACCGTCGGTGCAGGATATCCGGAGAGTTCTTCTTCAGCATGGTGGCGTCTTCCAACCATACCTCGATAAGAAATCGATCGTGTACGTGCGATATGTCGTGTTGTCGGTCTTGTGTGCGTGACCTTGTCCCACAGGACCCATGTCGTGACGTGTTCGCTCACTGCAGCCAAAGTCAAAGAGTTTAAGCATCTTAAGGTGGTCAGGCCTGAATGGCTACTGGACAGTGTCGCTGCCGGTTCTCTCCTTCCCTGGACGAATTACATTTTTCGTCCGGGCGATAGATCGGAGCAATCTCAGGGCTCACAAATCGGTCAGGCGACGCTACAATTACAAGCCGCCCAGCCGGCGTCGGTGGCGTCTACGCCCCAAGCCGGACAGTCCGATTCGGGTGGGGCTGGCGGTGAAGGGGTTGCTGGCCCGAGCAAACAAGTCAGATTGGAGCCAGAGGACTCTGGTTCCGAATGGGTTCCACGTCCCCTCTATCTGACAGACCCCGGCACGGAGGAGGACGCTGCGCGCGTCCCCGAGTACGCCGCACGCCGCTCGAACGAGATGGCTGAACGCGTGATGGCTAATCCTCAGTGGAGAGCGGCGCATACGTCCATCGCGCCCGACTTTATCGAAGGCTTCTACAAGAATTCACGCCTGCACCATTTGTCCACTTGGAAGGCAGAGCTCAAAGGTCTCGTGGCGGAAGCGCAAGAACGTGCGGAGAATGGCGCGCTGGATGTGCTGCCTGATGACGGTGGCGGGGCCGCCGTTCCTGGCGTACGAACGAACTCTACGGACGATTTTAGCATGAGAGGGGCAGGGTTTATTCTCAGGTCCCCTTCCCGAGCCAAAGGAAAGCAGAAAGCGGAGGATGTTGAGAGGATTATCATGCACTGCGATTTCGACTGTTTCTTCGTCTCTGCTGGCCTTGTAAGCCGACCTCAACTTCGGGGGAAACCGGCGGTTGTTTGTCATTCTCAGGGCAGTCAGGGTGGTGCTTCCAGCACGAGTGAGATCGCCAGCGCGAGCTACGAGGCAAGGGCATTCGGTATCAAAAATGGAATGAGGCGAGTGTTCTTTTGTTGACATGTATGTCAAGGCATTGTTTGACAATACATTACAGTCTGCGACAAGCTCGTCAGTTATGCCCTGAAGTAGTCACTATCCCTTACGAATTTGAGCGGTGAGTCGACCGACTCGGCCTGCGTGATAGATGTCTTATTCGATTCGAAACCTCTAGATACAAGTCATTCTCGCTTCAATTCTATACCATCTTGATGCGCCACGCGGACGACCTTCAAGCAGTGTCTGTGGATGAGGCCCTCATAGACGTGTCCTCAGCCGTCGCTCGTCTGAGATCTGCTTCCCCACTCTCTGCAGACGATTTTGCGGTCACTGTTGCACAGACCATCAGATCCCAAGTAAAACAGGCCACTGGATGCGAAGGTAGGCACATCATATCTCGCGACAGTTCTCTGCTTATTGTCCTTTTAGTCAGCATCGGTATCGCGGAGAACATCCAACTTGCCCGTCTTGCCACGCGCCGGGCAAAGCCCGCTGGATTATTCCATCTCAAGCACGAAGATGTACAACAAGTCCTCGAACCACTCGATATCGACGCCTTGCATGGTTTTGGTCACTCCACGCGCCAAAAAGCAAGGGAGAAACTGGGCGTGACGAACCTGGGCGAGCTGATGACGCTGAGCAAGGCTCAGCTCTGCGAGGCGCTAGGAAAGGGTACAGGAGAGACGCTCTACAAGGCTATCCGCGGCGTCGACGATCGGAAACTCGAATCGGACAAATCCCGCAAATCGGTCTCTTGTGATATCAACGTGGGTTTTCTTCTTTTGGACTCATGTGGCGTCCGAGCGATGCTGAGGATATGTAGTATGGTATCCGATTTGAGAACAATGAACAAGCGAAAGAGTTTGTGTATCGTATGGCAGAGGAAGTTGCCAAACGCCTGGACAGCATCTCTATGCGTGGTCGCTTGCTGTCGCTCAAGATTCTGAAACGTGATCCGAGTGCTCCCAAAGAGGCACCAAAGGTACGTCAACTCCTTCATTTAATGTGGGGGGAGTTCAAATTACCTCTAGTTCATGGGTCATGGGCTCTGCGAATCGTTCAACAAGCAGACAGCGCTGGCGAACGCGCAAGGCCAGGCGACGAGCGACAGCAAGGATATTGGAGACCATGCTTGGCGAATACTCAAGTCCTGGGGTTTCAACCCTGCAGAACTTCGTGGGATAGGTGTCCACATCCAAAAGTTGGAAAACAGTCGGAGCGGAGACGTTGGACAAGCGAAATTGCCCTTCCAGGCTGCGGATAGAAACCCTGTGTTGAAAGGTCCGGCGCCACCAGAGCTTGAGCTCGACGATACGCCTGAGCTTGTGGTTCAGCCGCCGTCTTCGCAAGGTGAACCTATACCTCCTGATGCACCTGTGCAGAAATATGCGGATCAGGTCGGCTTGCCGTCCCTTTCACAAGTCGACATGGAGGTTTTGGAAGCGCTACCAGATGACATCCGGAAAGAACTGGAAGACGAGTATCGACGTCGATCGCACTCGCCAATGGTCGTTGAGGTTGCACCCGCGCCAATTACCTCATCACCCTCCAAAGCCAAGGGTCCGAACGTGAAACGTATCACACAACAGCTCGCACCTAAATCAGGGAGTAGCCTTTCGCCAAAGAAGAGTGTGCTTTTCGCGAAACGCGACACGCCTGTGAGCGCATCTGCGGTGCGAGTCTCCGACGCCGAACTACGCGAGTTGGACATCGACCCGAATGTCTTTGCCGCTTTGCCTGCCGACATGCAGCGCGAACAACTGATCATGGTTCGGCATACTAAAAAGGGTGGCACCTTTAGTGAACGGCGGCTCGTGATCAAAGATACGACTCGCGCCCCCCGCGAAAAGAAACCTTCCTATTTAAAGAAACCCCCGCCGAATGCACACCGTCCCCGTCCTCCGACGCTGAAGCAGCAGGGAAAGCAAAAGGGGGAGAAACTCTGCTTCACTGAGACGGACGACGTACAGCGCGTAATCGAAGCGTGGGTCGAAGGCTTCGAGAAGCACCCTCCGAATCCAAAGGATGTCGATTTCTTTTGTAAATTTCTCGTGCAGAGCGTGGAGTTTTCAGATGCGGGTATGGAGAAGACGATCGCTGTGATGAGATGGTGGCTTGTCCTGTTGCGTCGAAGGTGGGGGGTACACGAGAGAGATCAGTCCGAGGTAGTTCAAGCAAATCAGCGCGTCACGTCAGAAAGTATAGGTAAGGCTTGGTGGAAAGCCTTTCGTGAAGTGAAGGACAAAGTCGATGTGGCCGCGCGGAAACGCTTCGGAGGAACTTTGGCGTTGACGTGACCAATCATATATACCTGCATATTTCATGAATATTGTACAGTTGATATCTCTAGCTCACGATACTAACAAGAGCATACCTGGAACTGAATACCCTCGAAATCTATTTGTCGCCTCTCGCAAGGAACAAGTCCACTGAATGTCCAGCATGCTTTCCCTGTGCAACTATCTCGAAGGTGATGTTCTTCAATCCTGCCTTTTCGAATGTGGAACGAATGTCCTCCTCCGTAAACCCTCCTTTGTGTGCGACGATGTGATGAGTGTCCTCGGGGAATATTTCATGCGTCGATTCCCCGTGGACAAGATCTGTGACGAGCAGCGAACCCCCCGGGTTCAAATACGTGACGAGGGTCTTTGTCACTTCCTCGATGGAGGTGAAGTGGTGATATGCAGATGCACACTGTGCGAGATAGGGTGGGTGAATCGCCCGTGCGCGGCCTCTGCTAGACGGCACTCACGACGATCACGTCAAAGGTCATGCCTTCCAACCCTTCCAACCCCCCCTCGTGTGGGGTGGCACGGATAGCTCTCATTTCTTCGAGCGGGATACCGTGATCGCTGACGATCTTGTTATATTGGTCGACCATTCCTTGGCTGATATCGACGCCGACGATCGAGATGGGGTCCTCTGCTGCCAACACGCGGGAGATGAGACCTGTAGAACAAACGATGGAGGTGGTGTGAGGATTGCCTTTGCGGCTAGAACATCATGGGACGCCCCACCGGCTCACCTGTTCCACACGCAAAATCCATCACGGTCGTGATGCCCTGCTTGAATAACCCAGTGTCCCTCATGGCTTGTCCGATTTTCTCAGCAAGTATCTGTGCATCACGGCGATCGTTGTACTGGTGTGCTGTTGCGTCAAAGTGGTGTTTGTTCGCCGTTTCGTAGTCGTCCGCGTCAGCGACGTCGGGTGGTTGGTGCGAATGTGGCCAGGGGGTGTGAGGGTCATGATGGTGGTGCGTGTGCGCGTGGGGATGCGGCATTTGTGACATGTTCAGTACGAGTAAGCGAGCGGGTTACCAGAGGCGGTCACCAGAGGCGGTCACCATGCAACGACGTGCGAAACCATGCTTCAACGCCATCGAAGGTGGGCGTCTGATTTTTGCTTCTCGTATTTCAGCCATATTTGTACTCGCAGGCTACCGTTGAAAGAATTTGTAGTGGTCGAATCAAGGTTCAAACGTCGTCGATATTAACTATCCCGTTACGAGGCCGATTCTTGGCCTGCCTGACATACTATCCAAATGTACGGAACCCGCGCACGGACTTGGCTATCGGCATCGAAGTACTGACTACCAATCGACGCGAATGTGGACGTCCACGGAAGAATCGGTGGTCACCGTCATCATTGTACTCGGTGCGGGGCGCAAATGTTAGGACGATCGGTAGTGCCCCGGGTCGGGCCAGTGTCATTGCCGGTTGCCAATTGTCAGTGCAAATTTCGCTACTAGCAGTTATCTTCACCGTTGTCCGCCGATTTTATCATTTAGGACAAAGGCGCTCTTCTGAGTGACTCTACGCTCGTTAAATTATTCTGGTCCAACAATGAAGCGTTTCATTGACTTCAAGGATCGGACGTGGTAGATTACTGTGCTGGTGGAGCGCTGTCAACTGGCCTGTCAACCGGCTCGTCATCGTCCCGCCGGCGCCTCTGAGTACAAGGGCGTCTGAGACAGTCTCCGGGCACTCCTTTCAAGTGCCGAGGTTCACTTGGCATGCCGAGTCCAGGTACTCGTCTCCTCGATGTCAAACTTGCCATTTCTGGAAACTGCCTCATACTGTTGCGGCGACCCGAAGGGGATCAAAGATCTACCTGGCGCGCAAACCTTTGGCCTATTTCACTCGTCCCGCAAACCCCCACGGCATGATGATGCTCCCGCAGTTCTGTGACTTGCCGCCGGGACGTGTCACTCAGCGCACTTGCCCTTCTCGGTCGAGTCCCTATCGACCTCTCCTATCCGTTGACGGTGTGCGCCGCATGAATTATCCAAGTCGTTCCACAGGTCGAGCCGTTTAGGTTTAAATCCTCTGCATGACGTGCAAACAATCCGTACTAATTTGCCGGTTAACGATGCCAACAAAAGGGCATACCCCACAGTCGTCCAGATACCGGTTAATTACAATGATCGAGGTTTGATTTTTCATTCCTAAAGAAGTCTGTATGGGCGATCCGTTTTCGTTTACACTTTCGTAGAAAAAATTCTCATGCTCATGTCAAGTCCAACTCCGTAGCATACCCCCGGGCTAATAAGCCTATCAGCGTGCACCAGTCCGGGAAAGATATCTCTCCGACCCATGTCACCATCAGCATCACCATCATCACATTTCTCGACTATGCTGACCGCCAACGATGCCATCCATGGTTGGTCCCCTGCTGGCGACGATGACGTGGAAGTGAACGTCTCTCAGAACATGTGTTTTATGACCATCAACCCCATTACGTCCTCGAGCACATTCCTCAGTCCCGTTTGTCCCCCTCTCAATGCCACCCTTCCGAAAACCTGCTCTCCTCAATCCCAGACCATCCCTTTGGCCCCCTTGAAGGGGGTCTCTTACACCGCCATCGCACCCTCTTCTGACCGACGAGCACAGCGTAACCGGAATCGCGATCCTAGCTGGATTCCGCGTCCCCGTAACGCCTTCATCATCTTTCGGTGCGAGTACTCGCGCGAGCATGCGCAGGGTTCTCAGGAATCGCAGAATGACCACGACTCTAACAACGCCTCCGTGAAAACGCTCTCTAAGCGCGCTGCTGAGGCGTGGAAGCAGCTCTCTCCCTCTGAAAAGGATCGGTACAAGGTACTGGCCGATAGAGAGAGAGAGGAGCACGCTCGCCTCTACCCCCATTATCGCTTTCGCCCTATGAAACGACAAGTATCTGGGACGAGTAAGAGCTCTTGCGAGCGCTCCCAAAGTCCCAAGTCAGCATCCGTGGAACGTCTACCTGCGCCATCGACCCATTTTCCATCTGTATTAACTGCAGCCCTGGAAAAGCCGCGCTCGAATCCGCAGGCTGAGGTGTCTTCCCCCATGCCACATGTAACAGGGGCACCGTTACCAGAACCATCATCATATCCCATTGAGCAGGCCTGGGCAAAGGTGAGTAGCCCTCGTCAATAAGTATAGACCTAGCCTCACTCTTTATACTAGCCTGAGGTGCCACTCGGTGCGGACTACAATGGCCCTGTGCTAACTTTGCCGTCGCCCGAAGCAACTTTGCCGTCCGACTCATCACCACCTTCTGCTTCTGTTGAACTGTACTCTCCTTTCCCTACGTCGGCAGTCAGCATACCCCCTGATAGTTTCCGCTGTAACGATTCCGCCTTTGGTCTTGATCCGACCCTAGAGGATCTGGAGCGAGCACAGGCTCTCGAGGCTTATGCGATCGGTCTTTACAATCATGACTTGTTTTTCCCATTTTCGTTCCCGGAGTACTGTTGAGCGGGGTATCGGGTGGGGGCTTGGATCTTTAACTTGCCTGGGACGAAAGCCTATCAATTGCAGACATTTTTCCACTCACACTACCGTATTCTTTCCATTGCCTAGACCTGGCCCACCGGGATTTATGTGTATGCCATCCCTTCACTTTGGGTCGTTATGACATCTTGTATCATATCTCCTATTACTATTACTATGTACCCCTCCACGACTTGTGTATACTACCTGAATCACTGGGCAACAGACACCGGTATAATCTATCTAAGACTCGCTGAAAGGACAAGGCTAGCGTTGCTCGCCCGTTGCCCAAGTCTCAGACTGGCCGCCACCATGTGGATTTATTGCTCCATCTATCTGACCACCGACGACGAAGAGCTGTGCAATGGTGACAGTGACAAGTTGGACGATACGGTCCGACTGTGTCTTTCATTTTCATTTGACTCCATGTGAGGGGGGAATTTAACCTGTAATATCCTAGAAAATGGGGAGCTGCGAGTAGGTCGGCGAAATGACCGCCGCTCGGTGTCGTTGAATGCCGGGCTTGGACGACCCGCGCCACCGAGTCATGTCCTATGGTCGAGAACGACCCAAAACTTTTTTTGTGATTCGATTCCTTTGGCGCGGGCACGGTCGCCTTCAACTAGATCCTGGGGGTTGGCTGCGAGGTCTACTATAGCGCTATGGATTGGAATATACCATGTACGCCCGTGTATCATATACGCGCATTGCCAATGATTTATGGTTGCGATTATTCAAGGCTGCTTTTGGACGTGTATGCTGTTCGGATCTTCTCCGACTTATTTTCGGCGTTCTCTCACTAGAGACATGCTGTAGCAGCCGATTGCACATGAATGACACAACTTTGAATGTTTATATGATAATGAAGAATGATCGGAATTTCTTAGAAGGGATGTTCACAGCAGGCAATACAACAAAAAGAAAACAACGTACATTCCTGAACTCCTAGACTCGGATAGTATTATACAGGAAAATTTGTTGAGGGGGTTGGATTTTTGAAGACTTTGACACGAGGGGCAACTCGACAGATAGAGAGCACAGATACGGTGTGTTGATAAGATATGATCTGGTCCATATTTAGACTGACTTCGGGTTCACACGAGTGACAACATTGCCTCCAACATTGACATAGCCCCCGCCGGCATCGGCTAATTTCAACCTTCGAAACTACTAGAAAACCCCAAAGCTTAACTCAGAGCTAGTATTCGGTTAGAAGCAAGTACATACTAGGAAGACGGAGCCTCTGGTTCATTCCCAGTGAGCACGCACTTTCATCTCATGCACTGAAGAGAGCCCTTTGCTGGGAGACCAGCTTAGCCTAACACAGACACTTAGCCTGTAATGGCCCCACCCTCGGAGGATGTTTACAATTCTTTCAGCTGTGAGCAAACGCGAGTGATTTTCGCCATCTTACCCCTCACCGGACTCGTTCCCAGTGTGTCTTGCATTTTAATTTGACTTTTTTCGTGTTTAAATGCATCGTCGGTCAGTGTTGGTCAGTGCTTTGTCCCGTCGATACCTCAAATCTCCAGGGACCTCGATTCAACATCCGCGGATGTGAGGTATGTCATTCGAGCTGTCAGGTTTGCACCGTAAAGCTGGGTCCCTAGTCTAGCCGTAAGCCTCTCCGTGTTCGCAAGTGCCCTATTAGTGTCATGTTCCGATCTGCGTACAGTTCGTTCTCTAGGTCTCCATATGTCTTCTGTACCCGACATCCTTGTCGGCTAACCTCGACTTGATTTTCTGGTCAGATGGCCAACGGGCGATACACCTCTGTGGAATGCCCTTTACGATTCTGCTCTTTTGGCGATTCGTACAGACGTTCGGTTGCTCTGGCGGATCTGCTCTCGGGCCGCTACCATTGGGGATATCTACAAAGTGGAGGAACGTGGAAGTGCCATGGGCACTTTCTATGGTGCGAGTCTGTCCAATATCATGGTTTTTCGTGGATGATACTAGCGTCTATCATTTAGGCCACATTATTTGGAGTCGCGATCACCCCGCCCATCGGAGGTAACTCGTCGCTCTAGTGCTTCTGACAGACGTTGATCTTCGTACGGCCATTCAGGTGCCCCGGCTGAGTACTGGTCCTGGCGCGGTTTCCAAACTGCACTGGGCGTGTGGGGTTTGACACAGATACTGTTGTTCGCTTTCTTCTCTCCCGAACTGCTCACCCGGGTTGGCGTGGCATCGACAAAGCCCAGGGTCCGAAGAAGCTGTTGGTTTGGGTCAACCCATTCCGCTACCTACGGAGCCCCAACATCACGGCAATCGTACGTAGTACTTTTTATCTGGTGGATGTTGGCACCCACGCCGTGACCTAATCTGTCTCGTCAGTCATTGGCGAATACTCATTTCGGACTATGGTGTGTCCTGTGGATGTACATATAATTGATAGTCGCTTACTGATATCCGGGAGCTGGCAGCACTATTGATACCCATTGCATATACTGTCGTGCTTACGCAGAAGGCTTTACGTCGGTCTCTCCCCCTGACTTGTCCAAAGGGAGCTAAATATGGAATGCAAGCGAAGGCCTGATCGGTGCCCTTTTCCTCCCAAATGGTTTTGGAAATTTTGGTACATCCTCTTCTTACTGGACGTCTTATCCTACTTACATCGGGGCGCCGATTGCTGGGCGTATTTCCGACGCGGTGGTGCGACGGGAAGGAAGAGCGCAAGGGCATATGGGTCCCAAAAGATCGCCTTCGTGCGGTGTGGATCGGGGGGCTTGTGGTTATACCCATCTCACGTTTGCTGGCATCACAACAGAGTACGTCGGCGGGATAATCGGACTTGTGACCAATCTCGTGTGTCTCTTCACCGACGGCGTCGGCGTAAGTTGCTTCCCGGACATCTCTGACATTGATGCGAGTATCTATTAGGTGTATTTGACACTCATGCCAATTGGGGCCTATACTGTCGACATCCTGCCGTCTCGGAGTGCCGAGGTCGTTGCCGCTATCACGTAAGTCTCTGTCTTATCCAAGGGGCGTGCTCTTGATGGTCGATGGTCGTTTGTGTCGTTTACATACAACGGGGCTTTCCGATCAATGTTGCTCGCGCCCGTATCTGTGCGCTATTTATACCTCCGTCAAAACCATCGGTGTCGCCGCGACCAGCAGCGTCTCGGGGATCTCGGCCCTGTTTGGATACTTGTACGAGCCTCCTGGTCTTATCTGGGCGTGGGTTTTGACGAGCGACACAGCCTGATTTGGCTCACGATTCGATATTGCGAGTATACGTCGACGTTGGATACCCCAATTTCGACATACAGGCTTTGAACGACGACGATACCACGGCACAAAATTCAATAGTGCCATGCCAGAGCAACGCATTGGACCCCTCGCAACCCACAGATTGCTCACAAAAAATTTCACCGATAGTTACAGTAACCCCTTGGGACTCGGGTGTACCCATGTTTTCGTAAATCACGATCAAAGATGGATAGAGCCGCATGCTTTGACTCCTCTTATGTTGGTGACGCACGAACCGATCTCCAAGGAGAGAATTACCTTGTCTACACGCCATGGTTCTGAAGGCGCAGATAAAGCGGGGCACCAGAACAAGTACCGAGGGGACCGAACGAGTGGAAGCCGGCTCGTCCTTCGCATGAACGGCATGGACATGCGTCGGGTCGCGTTTTCAATACCCGAGCAGATCCCGTGGACGGCTCGTTTAGTGGATTGCTCCGAGAATCTCAAGACGTTGTGCCCCGACCATCGTGGATCGTCCTCCGAGTCACGGTATCATGATGGCTCTACTTGACTCCATGCGAAGCGACGTGCATGATGCAGGGGAAGCGTCGTCGTCGTGGTCCTCGACTCAGATCACAGGATCGGTGAAGTTGCTCGACGCAAGAATCGTGGTCGTCATCGTCCTGCTCTAATGGGTGTGACTCGATCGTGTGGACCCGCGGTCTCTTGTAAATCCCCAAGGACGAACTTGCATGATGCAGATGAGAATGGCTTGGCGGCGGTGTCGTCGTCGTGGTACGGTCTGCTCCGACTGTCGCTGCTCTTTACGTGGACCACTTGCCTGTACATACATACTACGCAACCGGCATCCTCCGAGTGGTGCAGCTTGGATCGAGGGCGCGATAGTGTGAATCATGGAAAGGCGCAACATATACATGCGAGGTCCAACGAGTACATGTACACAGCACAATCAAATGGAGGACTAGTGGCAGGTGCCTTTCATGCATGACATGCAGCTGCTGCATGGCCTTAGTGACACCCAAATTGCTTAGCTAAGGATGTCAGTGCCCCAGTAACCGCCATGATTAATGGCACTGCCAAGGGGGTCGAAACTGCGCTGGCTCGGCAGGTAACGAGGCCGTTTGCTAAACGTTCATGCTAAACCCGATTCAAGGCATGGCGAACATTGTGGACCAGTTCCGCTCGCGCACTCAGACTGGGATAATGGCCAAGGTGGACGGCCCCATTCAAGCCGCCAAACAGCTCGGTGTGGAAACCAAGTACGTCGACGTGACGATCCAGGTGGGTTGGCAGTACCGTTTCTGAATCCGTGCTGGACCTGAAGCGATGCCATGGCCAGTTCATCGGTGCGTCGAATCTCCCAAGGATGGAGGTGATTGGGACGACAGACCCGTTCTTCCATGCGAGCCTGGATCACAGGTTATCGTACATGCATGTATCTCCTCGTTTTCGGGGAGGGGCTCTGCATCTGAAGGCTTCTTGAATTCAGATCGTCGGTTCAGTCCAATACATTGACGCCGGTGTGGAATGAAGTCTGGCAGGTCAAGAACGTGCCAACGACGGCCATGTTGTCTGTTGCCATACGGGATAAAGATCACACGGCGCTCGTAGACAATTACATTGGAAAGTTTGAGACGACGATATACCCGGGGGCCAAGGAAGCAGAGATTCAAGCACCTATGCATATACATAACAGAGGAACTTTCTGGCTCAAGGTAACCGAGACATTGAATGTTCTTAGATTGGCAGACTGATGAGCATCAACTTTCAAGATCGACTCTTCGCCATCTCACAATGACCCAGCGTTGCTTCCGTACTCGTTTGATGGGCCTGTCCATTACTCGCGCCACAGCTCACCAACGGTGGGTGCATTGACAAAGACAAAGCTGAAGGACACCCGCCTGTACTCGACTTGGAAGGTTTATATCAAGGGTGTCCCACGCATTTTTGGAGATCAAGTACAGCATTGGGACCGCGATTACAAGGGTGCACAGGCTATCTTTCAGGGACCTACGTCTATCGCGCTCCGCTCGGGGGTCCAAGCTGGACATCGCTTGCTCTACGCGAGATCTGTATCGAATGCATTTGGAGTTATCAAATCAGCCGAGGATGTGTATACCCTCTTTCGCGGTGGCATAATGCGTCGCTCATTAGTTGATGGGACGGTCGTGCACGCACACCGCATCAAGCCTGCCGTGTACACGTATATCATTTCCACAGACGACGATTCACTGCGGTTTTCCGAAACGTGGGCGGCGTTCTTTGTCGATTTTGCGTCCAAACACGCGCTGCACAGCAACTGTGCGAAAGCGGTGCGGTACAGCGGCGAATTTCATCCGCGGCCGGTTGGCGGTTGGGCACGTTTTTCGGACACGATTCGGGACGAGGACGTGGAGTGGGAAATCGTGATCGACAACAACTCTGGGACGTACTCGCCTGATCCAACCCTGTTACCCAAGGTGAAGGCGATTATAGAGCTGAATTTTTCGGGCTTCAGGGTGGTTGCGCTGCGGCACGATGACCCGGAGTTGAGGGCGAGCACGGAGGCGTGTAGGGCGTACGCGCTGAGCAAGCGTGGTGTTTCGGAACATGAGCTACAGCCTCATGTGACGGAGGGGGAAGGGATGCTGATGCTGCCAGGCGTCGAAGAGGCGGGAGCTGTAATACACTAGCAGTGGACAATACTAGTAAATGGGATTACGACGGGGCAATCACCGCACGTTTTCTCAGCCACTGAACAACACGAGGCCCCAACGTCCACTACTTCGTCCAGAACGGCCAAAAGTCGTTCTCTCTGCAAATTCGCCGTTTTCTTCTGTCTAACAGAGCGATGTGTATTCGCTGTTGATGTCCCATTACTGTATGTTTTTTTCTCTTCGCCGCCTTCTTCACCAGCGCCTCCAGATCTGAACATCACAGCTCATGTTCATCTCTTTTTCCAGGTCTTGAATATCGGTGGAACCAACGTATACCATGGAGTCTTTTTCTGCAGATGCCCTCTTGTCGTCGTCCTCGCACCATGCTCGCAACAGCGCTTGGTTGCCTCTCGTGCGGCCTGTGTTGAGTCGGGCCCGGCCCTCGCGCTCGTGGCACATGGCGAGCGATTCTTGCGATCCTCTCTTTATCGCACCGTGTCCAGAGTCGGATTACCCTCATATCAACTTTGCCCACAACCACCAGGGTGCCCCCACGCAATTGCTATATGCTGATTCTCGCAAGGTATACCCATCTCCACCGTCGGGCTCTTCTACATCGAAATCCACTATCCCTCTGCCAGAAGAGGCCGGCGAATTTGTATCCCTGTATTATTCTACCCATCTCGCTGGCGTTCTCGACTCGCCACCGGTCTTGCGTCGGGAGGACTTGGCTTCTCAGAAGCCACTCACCCCGCCACCGACGATGCCCCATCCGACGCTTAATTTGCCCGATACTGACGTCGACATCCACCGAGAGGTCGAGGAAATTGAGGAGGAATGTGACACCGATGAGTCTTATCCCGGTCCATCAGTGTCCTCACCGCCACACTTTGTCCGACCTGACCTCCCCCTCTCCCCCCTTTCGCCGAGCTGGGATCCCCCGTGCGCGCAGGCGCTCTCAATAGCGTCGTCACCGGATTTTTCAGAGTCGGAGCACTTGAATGCACTCTTTTATCTCTGTGATGGCAGCGCGCCACCTGCACTGGATTACTGTCACCCTTCACCTCTTTCACCGACCAAACCTTCTTCACTGCTCGATGTCGATGTCGACGCGCCTAGCCCTCTGTTGGCTCCATTCAGTATACCTTGGGCTTCGAGTCAGCCCTCTGAATCGGATCCCGAACCACCATCTTCGTCCACCTCCAGTTCCTCGTTGACATCGTTGATCGATTATGACGAACTTCCCCCACCCAGTTCACCCCTAATATCAAGACTAGATCTTCCCGATCTCGAGGATGATGGGCCCCCCGAGATCGTTCCCTCCTCTCCCAGTCGAAGATCCTGTTCTGGCCTACCCTATTCTGATATCGAGATGGACGACTCGACCAGTGATCCAGTGCTTACGTTGTCTGGTCAACAATTACTGTCGCTTCCGGGAGCGGATACCGACGACGACCTAATACCCAGGATCCCAGCCGCTTTGCGTTCCGTTCCTTTCACACCCAGTCAACCTCTCCTCTTTATCGACGATCCACGAGACGTACCATTACCGCGTTCTCCATCCCCCGAGGATTTCGATTTGTGTCTCTCGCCAGAGGACATGACGGATCCGGAGTTGGCCAAGTTGTTCGACCTGCGGAAGAGGTCCATTGCTGCTGAGCGTGCCGCCAGGCGTTTGGAAGCGCTCACAGAGGATGTTGACCTGTTCACACGGGCCGAAGCTCGAAAGATACGCAAGCGAGAACGAGAGCGAAGTAAAGAGGTTGGGACCCTCCTTCGGCTCAAGCTGGGCGACGGGGTCCCGACGTGTCCCCAGGAGCAGAGCCCCGAGTGTGACCCACAAAACTATCCACGTCGTCGAGGCGTCATTGGCAGCGTGTCACAGCTTGTGGCACAGATGGTATTTCGCAGGAACGAGACTTCTCGGCCGCTTGCGAAGCGAAAAACGGCCAATACCGCTCGCGAGTACGTCCGATCCGCATTGTCCGATGCTGTCACTGCGTATGAGTAGCGTGCGACGGTGTCTGCCTGCATTTTACCATGGCTCGCGGTATCTGCTGTGAGGTGTGTGCTTTCACCCTTGGCCTCCCCAAAAAGACTGGACTGAATCTCGATAATTCTGGTTGCTGTATATGCTATTCGGCTCGTCTTATTAATTACCCTTTAAACTTTAGGTTTCGAACGTGATGTACGCTGATGTGTATGTTTGAACTTTATTCATTCTATCTCTCTCCGCTCCACTTGTATGCCTGTAGCTTGTAGTGTTCACCGCTCCCCTGGCGTTGGGTCATCCGACTCGTCTTCTTCTTTTGCACATTTTTCCGCCCCGTTTCTTTCATCTTTTTCTGTTTCATCATCATCATCATCATGACATCATCAACTTTTTTTTTTTTCTTTTTCATTTCAAACAGATTTATGATCGCATCTACGAGGAAAGAAAAAAAAAGCATATGGAATGGAAGTACGAACCGCAGGATCCAACCTTTTTTGTACCGATCGTAACGTGAACCAAAGCTCCGATTATCTATGCGCTCCCCCCGTTTCATTTTTCAGTGGTCTAGAGTCTAGATGCGTCTGGAGCGTGCCCGGTATTATGGAACCGAATCTTGACGCGACATGTGGTGATCGTCGACCGTTAACGTTTATTGTTTCATGGGGCTCTAGATCCGGCTGGAATGGACGGGAGCGGGTGGAACCGAAGCCAAAAGCATCATATCTCTGAGTCAGGGGCGCATTGAACTTTTACTCGTGGGACATGCTAGCAGGGTCGGTAGGGTTCGGGAACGAATCGATGCGGGTCGGCTTGGACCCGACGGCCTGGGGAGAGCAACGTTCGACGCGTCTCCAGGGATCGTCGATCATCCGTCATCCATCAACGTTGGCTACCGACGGCCCCGCTGCGCCCACGCACGCATCCGCCGTACGGCCGGTACGCACGGATCGAGAGGTGTTTAAATTGCGTAGCGCGTTGGCGTGGGGGTCGGCGTCGGGGGACGTAGTTGGTGTGGGAGGTGGTTCGAAGCATGGATCATGCAGTCGTCTTTCCGGTTTGCGTCCAGAACGAATGGGAAGGAAAAGAAAAGTCACTGGTTGGCGGGCGAAATGGGAGGGTCGGCCCGGATCTGGACGACCTACTAGGGGCGCGTGTCGAATGCACGGACGGATTCCTCTGCCTTTCACTCCACGGGACAACACTGGGACGGGCATCATGTTCCGTCAGGGCCCCGTGCTGGACCTGCAGCGGGACCGGTACACCGGCGTGCAAAAAAAAAGTATTTGACCTCAACTGTGGCGGGACCGACCCGGAGGAGTACGTGATCCGACCCTGTTTGCTGTAGACCTTGTTCTCACTCACGCGTTCAGTAGCAAGAGTGAGAATGGCGCGCGCGTCCAAACGCGCGAAAGTGACGATGACGGCGACGGCGACCCCTGACGATGCCGAGCCATCGACAGGCGGCGGGTCGGCCCAACCGTCACCGTCATTCAACATCCCCTTCCAAACTGGACCCACCCTGGAGCGCATCCCAGACGACGTTCTGCACGAGATTCTAGCCTATTTGCCTACTCTCGAGGACCGTCATGTGTTGCTCGGATGTTACAGACACCCACCCGTCATTCCGTCCACTTCGCTCGTCCGCACGCCCACCCTCCGTGCCTTGTCGCAGACATCCCGGATCTTGCGGTCGCGCTGCCTTGCAATGGCATGGCAGAGTGTTGAGCTTTGTGGAGCCAGCCTCCCGAAGCACAAGGTCACGTTCTACAGGGCGATTGGCGACGCAACCAAAGCCGGCGTACGCGTCTTGAAAGCGTGCCCGCACCTGCTACCGTTGATCCGGTTCGTGCGCGGCAGAGCCGAGTAACCCTTGACATTCAACTATCGTTTAGGACGGTGACCGTCGTTCTGACGCGTTATCACTCTGCCGAGATCATCCCGGATTTCGCAGCCTGTCTCGCCACGTTGCCCAACCTCACCGATATTCAAGGTACAGTCGTCCTTGTTCCGTGAAGCACCACCTCAGTACCCACTTCCGGCAGTCATACATGCACACTCTCAAATGACCACCGCTATCAAGAACGGGTTTGAAGGTAAACGATTTCCGTCCGTGCGGAGGATCACCCTGCCTTGCTCTGCGCATGAGATCATCAAAAGGTGTCCTAACCTCGAGGAAGTGACATGCACAGAAGGAGAGGGAAGTACCATCGTCGGATCCCTCATCAAGGGCAACTGTCAACATGTGCGCGTTATAAAAGGCATTTATGCGCCCCTCACACGTACGCTCCACCGTTATCAGCGTATGACGCACTGTGAGCTTCGTTGACAGGATTGGTCAAGCTGCTTCCCGACTTGAAGCATATCGGTGTGAATATGGGAGTGCGCCTTTTTTCGGCATCTAGTGTGTACAGTGTGCTGACGAGCTTGCGTAGTGGGATACTATGAAATCGTTCACCAGCTTTCCCCTCCTCGACACTATCGAGATTGCTGCCCACTATTCCGACAAGCTGAACCTACCGCTCAGTGAACTTGCGGCTTCCGACATCAAGGAAGCGAGCAAAATCCTGAAGGAGAACAAGTCGCAAGCTGAGAAGACGGTGATAGTGACGGGATGGAACGACATCACGGACCCCTACGAATCCGAATTCGCCGTTGATGAGGGATACATGATAAGGGAAGCCATCAAAGTGTGACCACGGAGACATCCGTTATCGATGGCCGTCGTGGATCGCGTTGCGATATTTTTGATGAAGACTGGGAGTACTGCTTGATCGAGCGGACTTGGCTCGACTGAGCTCTCTGAGGGCGTTGGTGATGTTATTGTACTAAACTTGTAATAATCCGTTGGAGCGATTTACGCTGGTGGAATTCCCAAGGATGCTGGAGTGGGCGTAGGACTGAATTGGGTGAACAACAAGAAATACAACAAAAGGGGGACATGAGGTGATGAAGAATTCGTTCATTGTGGCCAAAGAGGGAACTTGTTGTGGGCTGTGGGAGTCAGCTTTTTGTTCGTTTCAGCATTGTTGTTCAGGAGCGGTGTCGATTTATAAATGGCACTCGACTTTTTCCTTCCGCAGCTGTCCTCCTCCTAGTTCCTGATCTCTGTCGCCATGTCCACTCCCATCCACGCCGTCCACACCATCCACGGCACCTTCTCTGGCATATCTACATACCCTACTCAATCAACGTACGCTGGCGTCGTAATCGACATGCCCAACAGACAATCCCCAGGACTAGCCAGGGCTGCATGGCGTGTCGTCCCCGTCTCCATACCCAGCTGCAGGCGGCTCGCACCCCTCGACACCCGTCGACAGTCCCCGGCGCGCGCAGCCGCCCAGTCCCTCCACTTTCCCCAGGAGGATCCATTTGGCGACCGCCATGCGCTCCCCGTACCCACCGTTCAAAACCAGCAGCTCGTACCATACCAGCGCACGCGATTGGCGTCGCAGTCCTTTACCGTGAAACTGCCACGGCCATCGCATCTGGAGGCGTTGGTGCGTCAGAGGACGGCGCAGAGGCTCGCGCAGGATCGCGAGGCGCGGTGCAAGGCTGTCGCTGGGATTCTGTTGAACCGGGTGCATGCCGTCGGGAGACCGATGCGGCGCGCACCGCCCAACTCGGATGTGCCGCGGACGTACAAGCGTAGCCGGCTGTCGACGATGGTGACCGTCGACGATCTATAAGGTTGGCTCTTCGCGTGCGGTTGCCTGACGTCGGTTCTGACGGCTTGGTAGATACCAGATATTCGTGTTGAGCATGGGTGCTTTTTTTTTGTTGGTTTAGAGGCGGCGGGATGCCGCACAGGATCAATATTCGTCTATGTGTGTTTTATCAAGTGTAGAACTGGGACACTAGCTTGAAAATGCAATAATAATCGTGTACTTTTTTTTTCAAACGGGATCAAAATGCGGTGTCTCGATTAGGCGGGGCCAATCAAAGGGATGATGGCACACTGCCTCGATCGTTGCCCTCAAGGCGGATGTAATGATGTTGGGTTCGCTAAAACTACTCGTTTCAGTCCTATTCATCCATGCCGATGTCTACAGCGCGAAGAATCCAGTGGTCGTTGGTGAAACAGTGAGCTGCGCCGAGAGGGCGCCCAGCGTGGCAGAATCTGGGACTTGTCTTGGCATGGTCTCCCAGCGTTCGTGACTGACTTTTTTCAACATCGCGCCGCCGCAACGCCCCCGCCCTTCCAACCCCCCCTTCCACCGATCGGTCCCGATGAACTTCTCGTTGGCACAGGATAGTCCGTTTAATACCGTCCTCGTTTCGCCAGAAGGTCGCGTTCTCTATCGGCTCGAGACGCCTAATTTTTTCAGCGCGTCGTCGTTGACGACGACGACGACGGTCAAACGGGTCAGCACGGATGGTTTGAGCGAAGCCGAGGTCGGCCGTGTGGTATGGCAATCAGGACGACCTGGGACGGTCGTCGTACACGGCCACCAACTCTCCATTAACCGGAGCAAATTCTTCAGTTCGTGAGTGCCCCTCCCCCGCCTCCGCGCCACTCTGCGGGCTGGGACGGAGATCGCATTTTTGACCATCGTCTTGCCTTTTCGTCATCCGTTTTTTTTTTTTTTTTTTTTTTGCTTTTTTGGATGCGATGCTGCCTTTTTGCGTTTCATGGGGAAAAAAAAAAAAAAAAGGTCGCGCACGTTTACGGCGCTCAACGGACAATCCTACAAATGGTCTTTTGAAAATGACTCCTCGTTGGTACGTGATCCACCCCTTCTTCTCTTCGCGTTCCCCCGACGTTCTCGATCGTTGCATTGTGCCTGTGATCATTCATTGATGGACTTTTTTCTTTCTTTCTTTCTTTCTCTCCCCTTTTGATAGATGGCCAGCAACGATAGCAAACAAGCGCCCGCTGCGACCTATTTACCTTCGACGGGATCAAATCCAGGGTTGATCCACATCACGCCACACGGGTTGACCATCACCGAAGACGTACTGGTGACGTTTGTCTGTGTCGAGGGCGAACGACGGAACGCGCAGAGGAGGAAAACGTGACGGGCGATGGCGTGCAGATGTGCAGGGGTGATTGGAGGGTACATGGGGCTTTGGGTTGCTTTTTTTTTTCTTTTTCTCGTATCGCTCTTGCCTTTCTTTTTTGGTTTTGGTGTTGGATCTACGTTCCCCTCCCCTCGTTCCGTTGCTTGTATTTGTATCCTATACCCCATCACAAACCTCTCGAGTGGCGTCAATGCCATGATCTGCAGTATCGTCGTTGACGTGTTCAAGGCGAGAAGATGATACATCTTGGGCCTTGCTCATCACGCCCTTTGTCCAACTTTACAAACGAACGTGCTCGCCCCTCTCTGACCAACACGTCCTATCCTATTCTATTATCGAAAAAAAGGGGGAAATGTGGCGACTTTTGAGTTTAGCGTTCCTGGACGGATATCCCAAATGATAATCCCAAGCTCGAGGACCCAACGTTCAACTGGGGGAACGGTCACGGTGTTATCCGGCCGATCACGAAGCAGACAAGTCATTAAAATTGCCAAGCACGAGCACTACGAGCGCGCTTCGTTGCTATCTTCCCGTGGGGCTCGGCCGAAGCAGATGGTTCTCGTCTCTTCACGAAGCACCTTCATGATCACACGTTCACGTTCACGTTTCAAGACGTGAAGATGCGGTCGTATCGTGATATCGATCAACAACGTGGGCCAGTTCATTGTCTGCACTCGTCGAGTCGTTTATTCCCTTCCCAACGATGCGCAGCAACGACGAAAGAGAGACAAAAAAGACAAAAAAACGTCGTGTTCGAGCGGTGGTGACACGTGACACGAGGACGACAATACCTGACCAATAACCACAATCATAATCGTTCGGTCCGTTCGGTCCTCATCACCGCTTCGTCGCACTACCTGTGGTATCGCGTTCCAGATCCGGGTCCACCGTCTCGTCGATGGATTCGAAACCTGACAATCGCTGTCGAGGCCGTCGCGGTGGACCCACTACCGACCTGTCTTCTCCCTCTTCATCGTCATCGTCGTTTGAACGGACCGCGCGTGTAGATCGCGTCGTCTGTGCTTCCACCCGAGACGCATCCGCTGTAGCGCCCACTTTCACCGTCCCGCTCTGTTCTAAATTCTTCTCTGGGATCTAACAAAACGTTGTCGCGTCAGTACCCCGAAAGGGAGCCACGGATCCGATCAGCCGTCACGAAAGCACCACGAAACATCAGACTATGGACTGACCGGGAGTCGAACGATGTACGCCAAGAGCGTCGAACACGCCGCGAGGAAAAACACCGCCCGGAGAGAGACGGCATACGAGTCCCTCGCAGCGCGCTGTAATTCGGGGTCAAGTCGTGCGACGAGCGTCGTCGAGTGTCGAATCCGACTGATCATCTGCGGCGATAAGTGGGTGGTCGGTGGCGATGCCAGGACGGTGGGTGACGTGACCGCTCACCTCGTCTGCGCCAGGCGTATGAATGCGTGCGCGTAATTCCGAATTGAGTTTGGATTGGAAGAGGGCGGACGAGACGGCAACACCACACACTTGTCCTGCACACACAGATGCGTCAGTGGTCGTTCACGGCAAGGGTAGCTGAATCACCGAGGCCACGGAAAACCTGTCCGAACCCTGTGCCAACAGCCATCGAACCCTCTGCGCATGCATCGTGAGTTCGATGTGATCATGTCCATTCCCCTTAATCACGCACCGGGCAAATGCGCTAGCAATGCAACTGATAGTGGCAGTGAAGAACAGTCAGACGCTGATCGTTTCTATCGAAAAGCGCACATACTCAGCATCGTTTGTAACACCACAGCGTTTCCAAAGCCCAGCGGGATCTGCCGTTACCTGGTCAACCTGATGCGATATGGGAAAAAGTTGAGAAAAGACTACAATGCTGAACCACGTTTGCAGCGGACCCGAGTTTTCATGCATGAGAGTAATCAAGACGATTCCGATGAATGGGAAGAAGCCAAAAATGACGTTGATCATTTTATATTTTCCCGTGCGATGCATCATCCAACTATGAACCCGTCAACGCACTCTGAACGCAGCCGACACAAGACACGAGCGACTCACCCAGCGAACAGCGACCCGATAGACATGGCAGTACTATTGGGGAGCAGGTGAAGACCTTTCATCGTCACATTTGCGTTACGAACACGTCACAAAGGGGGGTATCTCACCTGCTATGGACGCACTCGTTAAAGCTACAGTTTGGAACCACATGGGGTAGAAATACATGACCGAAAAGTTGCAGAGGGCGACGAGAAAGTTGCTCGTCCCAACCAAAACAGGGACGCGCTGCTTCAATAGGAACGGTGCAAGCACAGGTTCTGGGGCAACCAGCAGCTCCACCAGTACGAAAGCGACGGAAAATGCGCAGGCCAAGGCGAGCGGAACGATGACCCAGGGGTCATCCCACTATGGCAAAGTCAGATTCTGGATTGGGAAAGCGGAAAAAAAATTACCGTGTAGTCTTCATTGAATTTCATACTCAGGAACGTCAAGAAAGCTCCCACCTGTCATTTGAGTGAAGTTTGTGCACAAGGTTTGTTTAGCGAGAGACAACCACGCACGGCCATCAGGAGCGTGAAGCTGCCACCCCAGTCGATTCTCGTTAGTACGTCCTTGGTGCTTTTAGCCTTTCCCTGCAGAGATATCAAGAAGTTGTTCCGGAGCTTGCGACAGACAAGCTTACGGGGGTTACGTAGCGTAGATTATATGTGGTTAGAAAGAGTGATAGTGCAAAAAGGGGTAATTGCATAATAAACGCCCATCGCCATCCAAACCTATTAGAACAGGATAAATTAACGCTTCGGCAAGATACAGATAAGTGGCTCTTACCAATCACTCACAAGACCCCCAATGGGCCCTCCAAGTCCCATGCCGAGCTAAAGGGAATGAATGACTCCTCATGAAACCAGTGGATCGGAGCCTACACCATTGAATAGAGCGGAAAAGCCCTGCGCCAAGCCCCTGGACTGTGTCATGTTAATGATCATCGCAGTGTAATAATTGAAACGAAAACGGACCCGCAAACTGTACATGTCACTGATAACGATGCTGTATGATCGGCGTCAAGATAAGATTGGCTCCGTACTGAATTCCCCAAACTCACGTTGAGGTTGTCATAATGCCTCCGCCGCCCATCCCGGACAGCTACCGAGCGTGAATGTTTGATTTAGCAAATGCGATTCACGGAACGTACGAATCTAGCCAAAATGAGCATTTCCATGTTTCTTGAGGACCCGCACGCAGCGGTGCCTAACGCCGCGGTGATGACAGCCGTTTGATTGGCGCCTCTCCGTCCCAAAACATTGCATAGGCGACCATAAAGCGGCGTAAATGTGCACACTGCCAACAGGTATCTGGAGACCGTGGTACATCAGCTGCGATCTCATGACGTATTCCATAAGCATTTACGATGTTCCCAACCAGCTCGCCTCGTTGGACTTGTGGAACTCCGATGAGATGGAGGGAAGCACTGTGTTGGCAATGGTCAATTGTGGCTGAATTGGAGACGACAACTTAACGCGTACATGTCGCCACCAGGGTGGCTATAGGTTCGATTAGAGCGATTCCACGCTAGGAGAACGGTACGTACTGTTTAGAGACTATCAAACGAAGGGGGCTCATCAAAAACGTCTAGATTCATGCCGAGAAACACACAAACCGAAAGAAACGTAGCGGACCAAAGGCCAGCCAGAATTGCATGCCGTGTCGATCGTGATATCTCGAGCGGACCGACAGGCGAACGCGACTGGTCGTGCACGCGGAGACTTGTGTTCGACGCGGACAACAATGGATCACGCTCTGTCGCCATCTCCAGCGGACCAGCGAGCGAGCTGAGGGTATCAAATGACGACAACACCGGCTGTGCCATTTTCTTATAAACCCATCGGACCCCGAGGTCTTCGAGTCTGTATGATGATCGGAAAACATCGGGCTTCGGCGCCGCGCGGCAAGCAGTCTATCGGGCGGGTCGGCTCAGAAGCCGATTGGAGGATATCGAAATTCCGACACTGCCGCCGAGTTCCACCCAGAAATGGTCTCTGATGTATTGGTGGGGGTAATTGCACTACCGTTCAATGGAGGTTGCCCGCTGCCACCAACAAGGCTGCTCCACGGCCTCGACATCGAACTCGCGGCGAGAGGGGTAAAACGTGTACTCGGCGAGTATAATTGGTAAGTCGTCCCCGCTAAATGCGCATCGAGGACAGCTGAGCGATGACAAAGTTCCGCCGACCACCCTTGAAATGTGCTTGCCAAGCTGGTCCGTCTGGCGTTCCTATCTGGGGATGCGATGCTTCCTTACCCGTCCAAGACCGAGGTCCCAATATTTCTCCCGCCGAGTTGGGCAGCAGGAGAATGCATTGTGGATTTGGGCCGGTTATGCCAATCAGGTCACAAGTAGTAAGCGTATTTATGGACTTTGGCATAATATTTGAGCAATAGCAACTCAAGAGCAGCTAATGAAACCCCAATTGCCTTGGTCAGCATCAGTCGCATACATAGTAAGTCAGGCTTAATTCTAATACATGATGTATGACAAATTAAGACCTCGGGCGTTTCCGATTTTGCGACTTTTGACCTCGCCCGCTGTTGAACACGACTTCGTCAAGTTCGGGTCGACACTTCGAGATCATGAACATAGGCTATCAGTGACAACAACAGAGAGGTTCTTCCTCGGTTTTTACTTCGTCGCACCTCTTACGTGACTCTGACTTGAACTCTCGCTGTGGTGCCGACCGAGGACGTGCGACCCCAGAGTTCGTACGGTTAATTGGGGGTACGTCTCGTCGACGACGTGAACGTCTGTCGTTGCCTTTCGTTTTCGCAACCCTCGCGCTATCTCGTCGTCCGGATTGCAAGGCAATCAGAATTAGCCGGTCATCGGGGAAGCAGCGCCACGCCGTTGCAATCTATGACTGGATTTTCCGCTCACATCTTTGACAACCACCAGAGTGACGTTGCAACAACACCCGCTTTCCCAAGGGACTGCGCGAATATTCCGTTTGCGAATTAGTTATGTGGCTGTTGTTGTCCATATCAGAGAAGTGGAAAATTCGTGCAGCTCGATCGATTTGATCAACGGCGATTCCCGTACGCGTTGGAGAAGCTCCTGCCTTCCCCTGGATCTGAATCAAGGTTCCCATTCCAAAAACTACCACAGGCCCTCAACATAATTCTACCTCGGAGACATTGCCCATCCCAGGAGTTCACGATGCAATACAACCATGCGGGGATTAAACCTCTTATCTGGTACGTGACGTTCCATCAGGCGGACGGGTCGAAAAAGGCACCAATAGATAGGCCAAGCTCGGGCCCGAAAGCGACGGGCCTGAAAGGAAAAGACTATTTTGCACTTCCATGTACGCCCTCCCGCGTTCCGTGCATCATTTATCATCTAATAGTAGGCAGGCTGGCGTTACCATTACCCTTGGCAGACTCACATGGGCGCATGCTACCAATAATCAGACGCTGAGAACGACAAGGATGCCGTATGGTTCCTAATACAAGGTATATCGATTGTCGCATTTGGTATCAGTGGTATGACAGAAGTAAGTCACGTTCGGACCGCTCTTGAATGTCTGTAGCGCGGCGATTGGCTCCACAATCTATTTTGCATTGGTAGCTCGCTTCAGGGCCGCCAAAGATTGACGTTGTGTCGGTCTGCTCACTCCACGGGTCCGGTACGTGGTCAGGCACTACACCCACTGAACCCGCGGTATCCTAACAGCAAAGTTTACTTTTGTAACGTATACCCGTAGGGTATGGTGAACCTTGGACAGTCATCGTCTAAGAGCGCTCACGTAGCAATGGCAGTCACTACCGTGGATCCGGCTTGTGTTACAGCAGGTAGTTGGTACGTACATTTCCGAATGAGATACAACAGCACAGCTTCCGACAGGGCCCTTCAGTACCTCACACAGACAGAAAAGGTGAGGCGTCGACAAGGACCCCGATTTTTTCGTATTCGTGTACACTTATCGTCCAGGACGTCGGCGATCGCATGAAAGAAGGCAAGCTCGCCCTTGGCAAGGTTCCGGCTTGGCCACCGACTTTCCCCACACAACTTGCATGAGCGTCAGGGTCCTGATGGGCCGGAGGTGGGCATCGCTCCACTACGTTCCTTATCCCTCAGGTCTAGTGACCCTCCGCATGTACGCCGTCCGTACGTTAGCAGGATAAAATATGCAACAGTCCTTCCCTGTCAAAGTGAGGCACTGCTCCATCACGTGTGGAGCTGCCGGATATCAATGCCAACAATAAATCTTTGGTGAGTCTGTGATGGGATCCATGGTACGCATACTGATTGCCCATAGCGAGGAGGAAGTTCTCGGGACTTCCCGGGGTGGCGTACCGAATTTGTATGGCCGCGTGCTGGATTGATGGATCCGGCAGGCGCGTCGATACAGAGACAAGGACGCAGTACATTCGCTTTTTGTGAGTCGCTTCGAGGAGAGAGAAAAAGACCGGTTGTCGGCAAAAGAGGGATCTTGTCATCCCATACCCCCTTCTCGACTGGGATGGCGTAAATACGAATAGATATGGAATAGCGGCTCCACGGAGCCCCTGGAGTTGGATTGTACCTCGCCATGACTTCATGAGACGTTACTGATGAGCGAGCCCTTACGGTAACTCGTCGCCTTGCGAAGGTGATGCAACTGCCCGTTGGTAGTTTGATCTCCGCGACTGAGCCATCCCGCTCCACTCCGCGTTGGTGAATTTCAAAACAAGGCACGAAGAACGAAATGCTTCCGTTAGACTCTCCCTCGTTAAATGCAAGGGACCAAGAATTAATTTTTTTCTAAATCAACGAGACGGGTGATTTGTATACAATATTCTGACAGGATTCTCCTCGGCTATAGTCATCAAGAACTAGGATAGGTAAAACAAAATGATTAGCTGATATGCCAACAAATCACTCGAGTCTAGACCATCATTCCGCACAATCGAGCACGGCGAGCGCACCAGCGCTCAGTGCCTCATCGCTGCTTGATGGCAAGTCGGGCACATGCTATTGATGTTTGGAGCTAGGGGGGAATAAATCCCAAGTAGTGAGCAGAGTCGACGAACGTACAATATTGTTGAGGGTATTGCCGGCTAGTAGCGTAATAATGAAATCCAAATGCTAATTAGCGACAAGCGACCGGAAATGGACGCAAGCCGTACTATTGCCAGCAAGTCTGTTTGCATCTAGGCGCAACACAGTCGCGCGGGTGGTTAGGGCTAAATTTGCAGTTGCGATTTTCGCAGACGATCTGTCGGGTGTACAGTCAGAGACGATGACGTGCGTGTGACTTGCGACTAACAAGTTCTTCGGGCTGCGATATGAGTCAGTGAAGTCAGCCATTGTGAACGGGAGGGAAGTCGTTCGCGTACCAAGGTGAACGCATGGCCACAGGCCAGGTAAACGTTGCGAACGCTGGATGGCAAGGGGGTATGAGCGACGCGATAGCGGCAACCGCTGCCTAGCCAGAGTACTCACTGTCTCCAGCGGCACATTGTGAGTCGTGTGGTTAACTTAACGAGGAGGAGCTATAAGCTATCGAGGAAGTGACGAGGAGGTCTGCAATGCGAGAGGGAGAGCAATGGTATGAATGGACTTCTCGCTACCGCCTTTTATTCCCCGAGCAATGCCATGAGATCATCCGGACGACAAAAGCAAAGGACCCACAGGCATGCCATACGACACGTTAGGGTTTAACGGGTGCGCCGCCACATCTGTGCAAAACGAGAACAGATTGCGCAGCCGTCCATAACAAGAGATTAGTGGATGCCGTGCGTCATTTGATAGGGTTTCGCAGGAGCTTGTCGTCGAGAAAGACTAATCAAATAAGGAATAAAAACAATCACAAAGGTCGTCAACAAGAATACGGGTCATTAGATCAGAACGCGCCTCAAATCAGGTCACACGAGACCTGGGACTCGGCGACAGCCACCAATTTGGATAAATGAGAGCTGTCAGAGAGGGTCGAACCGTTACAAACTTGATTGAACATGTAAACTGCCCAGGCTCACAAATTTTGAGGGCGAGGTAAGAAAAGCAGCGAAATGAATTTGGAAATTGTCACCGCAGGAGGGGTAACTGGAGGTAACCCTCGCTGCCGTCAGTTTGGTGCGTCCCCCTGCATATGACTGTAACGGGTCCGGAAGTATGAGCGAGATGCATGCCATAACGATATTAACGGGGAACTTTTCCGCTGGGAGTTGCCACCAGCCCGGCGCGTACTGAAAAATGAAACGACGAATATCTAATGGAACAAGTGGTCGTCAAGTTTCGTTATGTTCCAGGCTTGCCAGGGTGATCACCTACCAGTGAATGAAACTTTGAGCAGTTTAAGTAGCTGACTAATACAGATTTGGTGGTTGCAACTGGCATATGACGCTCCCAGGCTCTATGATCACGAGTGCACTGCAAGAGTGGACAGATGCAATGACAGAATCAAATCAGACGTCTGCAGTGCCTTTATCTGTCTCGAAGGAGAGAAAGGCGAAAATTTTCTACGAACACGGCAAGGTGAGCCGCGCCTTCGAAGCACTTTGAACCCTTCTTGATGACCGGAGCTTGCTCTCTCCCATGCTCACAGGATGCATTGGCACTGGCGCTTTCGGTAGCTAATATGCAAGAACAAAAGGCGTTACGGAAGGCAGAGAACCATCGCCAGCCACAGGTAACCGAAGTCCCCCCGTCTGATTTCAGCCAAAAGGCAATCGGCTCACTGTCACATGTCATGCGCAGGTTGGTAAGTCTCGAGCTGAGCAGAAAGATCGGGATCATGCGAGCGACAAGCGAAAGCGACTGGTAAATCACCAGATGGAGTATTGCGATCACTCTTATTTTATTCTTATTCCCAGGAGGAGACAAAGGTGATGATTGCGAAACGACGAGCCGAAGCGAAGAAGGAGAAGGCAAGGTCCCGAAAAGAGTCCAAAGGTCGGCTGCGACAACGCGATGATGCCCAAACCACCACACCGGAAGACACCAGAAGCGCCGCGCCTCGGAAAAGGGTATCATTTGCTTGAATGGCCGATCTATCAGTCCTCGCATTCCGAGCGGTCGAGTATGATGCGGTGGCAAGCGATCTGATCGCAATTGACTGTTGTTCGCCAAGGTCCAGCGTTCGGAATTTGGAGAGAGCATTGCTTGAATAACAAGTTACAATACCTGCCCGATGCGCGTAGTTCGGCGAATAATTCAGCTGTCATGGCGATCAACCGCCGCTGTTCTGGACCCAAAGATCAACGCAACGTGAGATGTAACATTGTCTTGTTCGGATGTTTTGCCAGACAAGGGCATGATGATGTCGTGACAGTGCCCCATTACTAAGTATTGGACCGACTCGGACTTCATCCTCATCACACTGGCGAGGTTGGGCGAGACAAAGGCCTTCTCTAATAAAGGAACCTGTGCTGTAAGACACTTTTTGGGATCGCTAAGCTAGAAGACTGCCGCATCAGTCAATGAGAGGGCTCGCTTAGTTGCGAAAGAGTTGTTGGACTACCGTTCATTTCAATTGCTCACTAATAATAAAGAAAAGAATAAAGCTGATAAGTATATAGATAACAAATAACCTTGGTGCGACCAACGTTTGCATTACATAAGCGCGTCATGACTTGCTTACGTGATAACATATGCTGTGGACGATTTCGAACAAGGTGGTTGTCGTGCAACTGACCCAGCTCTCCCCTTCAACGGTTAGTCCACGTTCTGTTTCAGGTACGATCTCACTTAGGTCTCTTGTTGTATCCTAACCTAACCGAACTCTGGTCGATATCGACTCGCCCCGTTGCGATAGGGTCCCTCTTATTTTTCGCAGAGACGTCCAATGTCTCTTTACACTCCCGTTTTCCCGTCTTTTCATGAATCCAGTAACTCGGGGAAGGGCCCGCCTGAGAACTCCCCTTCGGCTGCCCCTGGGAAGCAACAAAATTATGTCGAATTCCTACGCGACATCCATCTGTTCCTTTCCACCCAAGGCGACATGTTATCGCCCCCTTCTCGTCCGACTACCCCCTCGTCTGACCATCGCGTCCAGAAAGTGAGGGATGAAATACAGAATGTCTTTAACGCGACGGAAGGCCAGACATCGAGCGCAAAGTGGACGCGCGTTAACCAAACCTTGAAGTTGGGATGTGTAAGGGGAAGGAATTGGTCAGTATTTGGGACTGGTCCATGCACACCCGAGGAAGACACGAATTGGATATTACCGGATGAAGAATCCGAGTGGATTGAGTGGGAAAAGAAGAGGGAGGAGAATAGACGGCTCAAAGGAAAGACTAATGTGTCCCAGCAGATTGGCAGCGCCGCTTCCGCCGCACCTGACTCACAGAAACCCAATCACGCAAGCTTCGCAGAGCTGCCGCAACCTTACGGTGTGGCGCGCGAACTTCCCCCTCCGGGCGTCTCCCGCTCCACCCTACGCGCCGCCAAGGAAAAGGTTGCAAAGTGGCAGGCGTCTGTGGTATGGCATGAGACGACAAGCGGCTCTTCACCTGCTTCTTCCCGAGCAGTCGTCGTAGCAACTGCAGTGAAAGGCAAGACTGAGGGGCTACAGCGAAGCCGCACCCTTGGGTTTGCAGTCATAAAGCCAGCAGTGAGATCGATCACCGACAAGAAGGGCAAAGGTTCTCTGTCGCGTCCGGATGTTCGAGGTGGTTCCGCCCCCATACCTTTGCGCAAGTCGAAATCATCTACACCAGTCAATATACCAGAAGTCACAGATGTCGACGAAACCGGTTCCAAGCAATTCCCGAAAGCCTCGCCCGTAAAGGATGATACGCCCAAGATTGCAGATGTACCAGAAACGGTGAGACACAGTTAGGTCATGCAACTTGAATTTTCTGACCCTCGTTCTGCTGTAGCCGTACCTCCCACCATCGTTCCCAACGCATTTGGAGACATCGACACCACTACCTGATTCTGTGATGGTTGTTCGCGCAAAGCCGTCACCAATTCTTCCCCTCCCTGCATTGTCTATGCCACTGCCGTCAACATCTGTAGATCCTCCTGACGATGGCCAGCTCGTTCCGGAGGAACTCCACACTACAAATGTGCCGTCTTCCCTACCGCCACAAATTAATACCGCGCCGCCAGAGAAACGATCTCGAACGTTCCCTACATCATCGGACGGTATTCCGAATGACCGTCCTGTTACTCCACCGGCCAAGAGGCTACGAACCCTATCTCAGAATCGCTCCTCTCCCCCTTCCGCACATTCAAAGTCAGTGTCGCCAAATGGAGTTTTGGACACAGGACTTTGCACTCGAGATGACGCACGAGATCCGAGCCCTGATGCAGCACCGTCCCACCGATACAATATGGACACCCTTGGGATGGCACCAGGTCCACCCTCGACTCCCAGCAAGAATGATCGGCCTGTAACGGGCGCGGATGCACAGGGCTTTCCTGAGAAAATTCCATCGCCAACGAAGTCGGTCAGGTCGTACTTTTCTGCGCCAGATTCAGATCTTGGTGATTCACCAATGAAAGCCAACCTGTTGCTAGAATCCCCGGTTAGTCCTATGCTCTCGTATGCTCAGAACCCGAGTGGCTTCCTCCCTCAAATTACGTCGACTCGAGTGGGGAAGGGATCCCCTACTGCTGGTCGGACAAACAACGGCATCTTTGGGATGGGCTTTAGCTCTCAGTTTGATGTCGAGAGGCACGTGGATCGTGTCAGCGAGTTGCTTGAAAAGGACGTCGACTTTGATGGGTGGTTACGGGACGTTCGGACGGTCGAAACGAGTCGAGATTCATAGGAATGGTTGAGCTATCTGTAACACGTGTACTCTATTTATGAGTGAACAATAACGCTGGGAGTGGACCGAACAAGGCAATCTGAAAGAGAGCACGGCCTCGAGGCAGAATGCTGGACGCGCTATGATGATCATGTGACTTGCGTACTTGTTCGATATCAGCGCGTGGGGCGGACAAGTCGACGACCAATCGTTGTCGCTCACGATGAGTCGCAGGGACTCTCGGGCGTCCTTGAACGCCAGGCAGAACGACGCCCTCACAGAATTCGAAAACTGTAAGCCTCATCGTGCCTTTCGTAGCGTGGGTGTTGACCTGGTGGCAGTCAAGAAGAAATTCCTGCTCGCGAACAAGCACATCACGAAGTACGCCCGTTTTTTATGTCCAAGAGCGATGCTGAGCCCCTCATCTGGATGTTAGACTTAATTCTACCTTGAGCGTTCGGATTGAGGAACTCCAAGCCGAGTTATCTACCCTATATGTCGAGAATCTACGGCTTCGCGCTTCTGAGATTGCGCTTGCCGCTCAGCTCAAGAAGGAACAAGAGAAGTCGAGGAAAATTCTCGCGGATGCGGAAGCTGTGGTACGCCCCCATTCCGCCCTGTGGCATTCCATTCCCCAGACTCATCCCACCGTCCAGACGTCGAATCTCTCGAAACATCTCGGTTTCTTACGCCAATCGTTTATTGCCACGCCTAATACACCTTCCCTGACGTTGGAACCCAAACCACCACCGAAGGCGCGCCGACCCATGTTGGATCCGAATGCATCTCCGCAAATTCCACGACTTTCCCGCGCTCCAAACTTTCCAGGTATCTACGAAGATGACGAGGTGGCATCTTCTCCGGAAGCAGATGATGACGATGTCGTCCACGTCAACTCGTCGGCACGCCGGCGAGCAAAGGATAAATTGTCGTTGTCTCGCTTAACGTTGCCACCCCGGGCCACGTCCCCGCCGCCCTTGCCAACACCTCTTCGTATCGACTTGGTCGAACGCGAGTCGTCCACGAAACGGAAAACGAGTCGGAGGCAGAGTGGGTTGCTTTCCGTCAATACGGACGTTGGCCCATCGGTGGGATCGGAGAGGCCCGAGGGTCCATTACATCCAAGAGCGGCCAGCCCTGCCCTCGGGTCGCCAGAGCGTAGGAATGCGGGGTTGGCTGAAGACGATGAAGAAAGGCAGGTTGATGAGATACTCGGCTCAGGATCAGGTATCACAGAAGAACTAGATTTCGCGGCGCGAGCGAGGAAGGAGAGAAAAGAAAAGAAGTCGAGATTGGTGGAGACAAACGTTGTCAATGAAGATACTGACGTCGGGACGTTGAGGGTAAAGGAGAGAAAGAGACGCAAAGAAGAGGAAGGTTCTGGATTGAAGGATGTCACGAACTCCCCGAGAAGTCGTACCACGCTCCCGCCACTGGATACACACACATCTGGTATGTATGGACTCCAGCATTCTCCCGGTTATCAGATGTGGCTTATCCGACTCTTCTTTCGTAAAAAAGCTCGAGATCGACAGCGCACGCCAGAGACTGATGCCCCAACTTCTGCTGCAACCACATCACGAACCTTTCTGTCAACACCTGCGACCACGCCCATTACCACACCCCAAGTATCCCAGTTACCAACACCGCGCACGTCAAGTCCCGTACCTCCAGCCGCTACATCCGCGTCTGAATCCGAAGCACCTCCAGCTAGCCGTGAACGTCGAACCCGCAAAAGTGTCAATTACGCTGAACCCAAGCTCAACACGTGAGTCCGAATCTCACAGCCCAACGAGATCCTCACATACTGACTCAAATTGGTTTCCAGAAAAATGCGCAAGCCCGACCCGGCCCCCTCTGCCCCGGTGACGACGACAATCCCGAAAAAGCGCGTCTCGACGACGAGCATTCAGAGCGACGACAATACCGACGGACGATCGTCGTTGGATGGTCCTCCCAGACGCCCGGTCTCCCCTCTCCAACCTTCCGCGCCGAAACCATTGACAGCGACGTCGGGTTCCTCTTTGACGAGCGGTGATTCCTCTGTCAAACGCAAGAAATCGCGACCGTTTATACCCATTGACGATGACGACGAGAGCGACGGCACGCAAGCAGACGCTGAATACGGCAACGGCAACGGCACTGTGAACGGCTGGGTTAACACGGACGGTCGACGACGAAGTACCCAGGGTGGCGCGGCGCGGGGCAGCAGTAGCCTCCGCTGGGTGCTCGAAACCGACGATGCGAGACGAAACAGCCTCGCTGCGGTATGACCTGTGTGAACGCGTTTCGTTGCGCGCACGGGGTTCCCCTCTTTCTTTTCGTAGGCTTATTCTATACTATTGACAGCATGAACCACGGAGATAAAGTACCATAAGGATACTAAACCCCATCATCATGTAATTATACGTTGGTCTTCTTGTCTCTCTTCTTTCCTCTTCTTTTCTTTTGTTTAATCAACACTCGCGACGAATTTTTACGACATAATTACAATGTTATTCGGGGAATACTTAATATTTACACGTTGGCTCCTTGACGGATAAATGGTTCCAGACGTATCGAAAAAGAAACACGTGTGTATAGCGGAAATAACATCACGACGCCGAGTCTTGAACGCGTCAAAAGTAAGCCTAGTCGCACCAGATCATCAGAAATCGCACTCTATCACGGCGGCGCTGCACTCACGGCGGCGTTTGGAGGGCTCGCTGCTCCGCCAATGCTACGAGAAAGAGACAGTGCAAGATGAGCGGGACGGGGCTCTTACGCTAAAACGCTCGCCGCACGTACATGTTCAAAGGCCAAGACGTGAAGAAGAAGGTGTACCTTGCCGTTTCCTTGCATACCTGCGATAGCGCTTCGAGGTCAAAGAATTCACCTGCGAGGGGAAACGATGATGAGTGTCATGGAGCGCGATGGCGTCGAAATGGACGCTTGCCTATGGGCATTCCCCATAACCTTGTTACGCGGACAGTGCATGTTCAACGTGGTCCACTTTCGACGGGCGTTCGTGTCACTCACCCAATGATGGTCTAGGCGGAAGAAAGGCAGGGGAGGAGAGGGAATGTCAGTACGACGAGAAAGCGATCCGACCCATGTTTGACCGACCTGGTGCAACGGTGGCACGCCTTGAGGTGTCGGCCAACGCTACAAGTATACATATTGCATCATCAGATACGGTCAACCGTTTGTCGACTTGCGATGGCATCCTCTAGATTATATTTCTACGTACCTCGAGGCAAGGCTGGTCTGATGCGATAGCAGCAAAGTGGTTGTTCCTGGGCGTCAGCGCGTGCGTCATTTTCTCTCGTCACTGGAGCGAGCGTGCAGGCGTACCACAAGAAGCGTTTCATGTCCTCGCTCTGCTCGATACCAGCACTTTTTTTAAAAAAAAAACACGACAAACGTCAACGTCCAACGCAAAGACAATACCAAAGAGAGAAGAAAAAAAGAAACGCGACGCACAATCGCTCCGCCTCGGACCCCCCACGCAAAGCCGCCTTGGCATCGTTGTGAACCGCGTAATACTTTTGAATGAACCCAACCCGAATAAGCAAAATGTCCGCCTGTCTAAACGTAACGCCCTGCTTCTTGGCGCACGCTTCGAGCTCGGCAACGCTGATCGGGTGGGTCGTCCACGGGTCATAGGGCAGCGCATTGCCGTCGGCGGTGTAGTAGTGGACGAGGTCGAGGAGGACGCCGCGCCCACAGATACCGTGGTTCGACCAATCTAGAAGGGTGACACGGAGGGGGAAAAAGGCAGTCAGTTGGCGTGGACGTGCGAGGGGGCGGTGGAACACGAACTGTGCATTCCCAGCTTCACACGGGCGTGATCGATCTCGGTCGGGTCGTGAATCTCCATCTCACCTTCTGAAAGCGACTCGGCAGGCGTGCTAATCGACAGGGTTCGTCGGAGACGAACGTGGTTCGAACGGGGCTATAACGTACTTGTTGTAAAACACGTTGTAGTCCCTCAACCCGTAATGCTTGAGGCCGTCCCACTGCGAACCGGATTGCGTGTTCTGAGAATATCCGAGTCATCGTTGGCATTCATGGAAAGAGGTACAGAGGCGAGGAGGACGTACGATGTGTATCACGTCGTCCCTGATCGGGACCGAAGACGAGTCCTTGATAACCGTCGTAATCGACGGAATCTTGCGTCCAAAGACGGGCTATACACATCGAACACGTTTCTCAGACGAAAGCGCCGGGAATACACTCGGACAGAGATGTACCCTGGAAGGAAAATGAATGGGCCTATGAACCACACCTCAAGTCAGTCGAAACCATCGCACGCCAGCATCCACCAACGACGGACGCACCAATTCAACGAGACGGTCCTCCCAGAGCTATCCATCCAAATGGCACGATACCATAGTAAAAACGAATGATTCATGATTCACACCACCGGTATCACGACGTAACGCACCGGATTTCCTCTCGCGCAGCTCTGTGCACGACGTCCTCCGCCAACAGATTGATCGTCCCCAACTCGTCGTCCTTGCCCCACACCTCCCAAGCACATCCGTTGAGCTCGTGAAACTTGGGGAGTTCGTCGAATGTTGGGAGGACCTCGGGCATGATGCCGTTCGCCCTGGCCTCTGTCTTGGGAGTCCCATCGACCGGAACTGCGACAGTCGTCGGCGACGCAGGCTGCTCCGTCTTACCGTTCCTCAAAGAGAACACACGCTTCACAAGAGATGTCATGATGAAGAGCGAGAGAGAGAATGCGGGGGGAAACGATAATCATAACCCGCGACTTATATATAACCCCCGCGGGGGATTCAGAGATCGCGGGTAAATATCCACCCTACGCGCACTGTCAAACTAATCAGTGAAACAGTTGGCTGCGGTTAGCTGCGGTTGGCTGGTAGCCGGCAATAGCCGGTGGTCAGAATGGCACCTATAGACTAGGAGACCTGAAAAAGAACAAATTTATAAATACACGGATCAGTGGGCACTACTAGAACAATTAGGCGACAAGCGACGTATGGTATTCTTATCCTCTGATAAAGGGATGGACGAGTGCTTCCTTGGGCATCAGTCTACGAGATGGGTCGAGGGCGAGACATTTGTCCAGGAGGTCGATGAATGAGAGTAGGAGCTTCATTTCGTCGTCTTTCATCTTGACAGACGAGGGGGGCATCAGGCGAGAACGAAGATCCCTGGAAGGCTTCGATACGTGGACTTTGCGTACAACATCCTGGATAAAATGGTCAAATGACCTGACACCATCATAAGCGAACGTCACAGATACTCACGGCTCCAGTCACGCGGTCAGTCTCTACGCTCTCAAACCCACCCTGTTCATCAAAGTACATTTCGCCAAATTTCGCCTTCTTGATCATTTTGGCATTGAATCGACCCTTCAGTTCCATCATGAGTAAAAGCATTTGGTTGTTTGAGCGCCCAGGGAAAAGGATTTTGCCAGTGTATAGTTCGTAAAGTGTGCATCCAATTGACCAGACATCGAGCGCCGGATCATACGGTACTCCCAGGACTAGGAACAGCACGTCAAATTCGGAACCGAACCGATTCGGAGCGACGTACTAATTTCGGGGGCGCGGTAAAAGCGACTAACTAAGTAAGGAGTGATGTCATTCTCAGAAGCATCAGAGGCTGAACCCAGGTCGCACAGCTTCAGGAGCGTCTTTTGCTCGTTTACCTTTCACCAGTCGTTAGAAAAACTGACAGATGTCAAGACATGGGAGAACTCACCAATATATTATCAGGTTTGATGTCGGCATGCATAATGTTGGTTTTCTTGAGCAAACTCAGGGCAAGGAAGAGCTGGTGCGCATAAGCTCTTACGGCCTTGATATTCAGGCCAACATCCTTGCCAAAACGTTTGACAACGTCCCTGAGATTCATGCTATTCCTACATCAGGAACGAAAAAGGAAGAGCGGGCATCACACAATAACGCACCTCATTGACTCAAAAACAAGGCAAAGATGCCCGCGGTGTTCGAACGTTCTTTCTAAGCGAACGATGTGTTTTTTGTCATCCGGATCGGCTTGCTTCAATTTACTCAAAATCTGGGCCTCTTTCATTCCAGCGCGGTGCCTGTACATGCCATCAGTGGTGAAACCGGAGGAATTTGCAAGGAAGACGGACATGGATTCTTGGCTCCTGATGATCTTAATTGCAACCTCTTTGCCACTCTCGCCAGCGTCTTGAAGAACGCGGGCTCTAACGACATTTGCAAACATTCCCTTTCCGAGAGACGAGAAGACTTGGTAACGACCACCGTCTAGTTGCTCACCAAGAATGACTTGATAGTAACCCTCTGGATCTGATGCGGAATCTAAAGTTGTCGTAATCAGTGCCGGAGCAGCCGGTTTCTGCAAGAAAACATAAGGATAATTTTGATGCACCAGAGGACGAGCGACGTACGACGACTTTCTTGACTTTCTTGACCTTTTTCTTCTTCTCCGAAGTTGCTATTGCAAACATGTCGTCGACGTCCTCTTCCTCCTCTTCCTCTACTTCTTCGACGTCAATAGCCATCGGTTCGCCATTGTATGCTCGCATACGTGCATCTTCACGGCGGTCCAAGCTAGGATCGTAATCAGCAGCAGAGATCTGTTCGCCAGTCACATCCTGTGCTTGCGCATTCGTACGCGCTTTCCCCTCATCTTCATCCTTTGCCAGTTCAAACGCACTCGGCTCAGGCGCCGGTGATGCCGAATCTCGTTTACCTTGCAAAAAGAAGAGAAAGAACATCGGTCAGACGAGACCTCAGATCAACACAAATCACCTACTTATCGACCCATTTCGCATTCTCGTCACCGACTCTCCCGGTGCAATGGGAGGGTCGACCGCACTGTGGGGCTGAGATGGTAGATCAGAAATGGAGGAAACAGGCTGAGGCGGTTGGACCGCACTGCTTGGTGGTACCGGGCTTGGGCTGGCGCTCTGCATGTTGCTCGCGATCCCGGCATACTTTGCGAGGATGACCTGTCTGCGAGCCCGTCGTGCTGCACGGGAAACTTCTTCAGATGCTGCGACGTCCATCTCGAGCTCGAGCTCTGGCTCTGATTTGGGCTTGGATGGCGGGGGTTGTGGTCGCTCTACCTGCGGTGGTTCTGTCTGCATTCGATCCGAAGGGGTTGGAGAAGGCGGACCCGGTGTTGTGCGGGGCGATATCCTTGACAAAAAAAAAACCATGAACCAAAGAAAAAGACAGACAGGACCCGACCACTTACTCGCCTTCCTCCTTGTCCGAGTCAGCCCTCCGCGGTGGGGGCGGTGGACGTCCATTTGAGACAGCGGAGGAGGGCCCGTCAGTGGCAGCAGGGGTACGGCGGCGTTCGTCGTCTCTTCGTCGATACTCCCTCTCACGGCCGTCGTGTCGATCCCGGTCTCTACTATGCTCGCGTGCTTTCCTCGAGTCTCGTTCCCTGTCCTTGTCCTGCTCTCTTTCCCTATCCCTATCCCGGTCACGTTCCCGCTCCCGAGACCGATACTCTCGTCTATCCCGGCTCTCCCTCTTGCCCCGCTTTTCCTCTCGCCATCCTCTCGCCACCTCTCTCTCCCTCTGTCGCTTATACGGCAGAGGGTTCGAATGTGGATGTGAAGGCGAATGGGTACGTCCATCCGACTCGCCATGGTGGTGTCCCTCCCAGGATCGCTTTGCGCCTGCGGATACGTTAGTCATTGGTTGCTCGAGCGAATAATTTGGTTGACGGGGCACCGCACGATCGGAATCGAAAACGGGAACAAAAAATTGAAAAAAAGAAACGACAACGCAAAGAAAATGTAACAAAGCGGGTTCGTGGAGAGACTTGAGGACTGCTGTGGACGTGACAGAACAAAGCAGGGTGGTCCCCAAATTACCCTTTCGGGAAGAGGTCCGTGCGCCACACAATTTTCAACTGCTACTGCAAATCAAGCCAACGACCAAGGTATATCACCCTCTCCCAGCCTTGGCCGCCACTCCCGGGAGCATATGTTTAGCATCCCTCTTGAAAGCGATCTATGTACTATCGGCCCCAGACTCGGCAATGCACTCGATAGCAGTGCCCCATTGGCTGTCGAGCATTCAACTCCAGCAGCTCCGGACTGAAATTATGCACCGACAAAACTGATATCTCTAGGCGAATCTGGGAACTTTTTCTCAGTGCGATTTTTTGCCTGCCAGAGCCAGCTCATCGAAACTCTCAACGAGATCATACCGCCTCGGAGGTGCAGGGAGCGGCCTATTCATGCTGGTTTGAGTCAACCCAATGGAAAAGGGGGTCCTTGCGCCCGGGAGAGAGCGGACGCGTGGACGTGGACAGGACGATATTGGATACTTGACTCGAGGACATGACATGACATTAATTCTTGTCTCTGTCCAACGCAACCGGTGAGTACCTCCATTCCGAACTTGTCATCCTCGCGAGATGAAACGCACTGGGCTCTGATATATTTGATGCCATGCACTACGCTCCCAAACAAGAGCGGCGGCCTAGAAAACCGTTAACTGATTTTTTTTTCTATTTGCACTCAAAGTTTAATCAATCGTCGCTGACTAGGCTGCATTATCGACTAGGTCGCCGTATGGGAGTGAAAAATATATTGTGTTGGGGTACCGTACATCTATCGACCACCAACACATCTACCACCAGGCCTCAGGATGATAGTTGTTCCTTCTTCCACAATGTCGTCGTGTCTTGGATGGAATGATTGCGAGTATGGCCCCTCCCAGAGAACTCATCCAATCAAGTAGGCAGTCAAACTCCAGTGTAGGGGGCAGATCCTGACAACATACTCGCAGGCAGTCCTCCACGCAGTCCTCGTATCGCAGACGATGCGTAAAAAAACGTTGCCGACGCCAAGTCGTACTCGCTCGCTCTCATCGATGCCCACTGACAGCGCTGCCGTTCACACTAGACCCCTTACCCAACCCTCAAGTCTGGTCAACAACGACGATGCCTCGGACGCGGCGTCGGACAGGGAAGACAACGAAGAGGTAGACAACCGCGATGGCATTTACAAGCCCCCCAAACTGGCTCCGATGCCCTACACAAAAAGCGCTGGCGATAAACGCTCTCCTCTCCTTCATCAAAATTCGTCGCGACTGCACATCGGGTCTTCCTCTGGCCTGAGCATGACGCCCGCGCTTGCCTCGGATCGGGACGTGAGATTCAACGGATGACTAAGTTTGAGGAGGACAACTTTACGTGGTTGATGATGAAAAAGAAAGATGCATGAAGGCGGAAGCGAGATGAACAAGACCTTGTGCTGGGTGCCACGGGTTCCAGTCATAGGCGGTGCTGTGGTCGCGGTTTGGAAGGTGAATCCGTGAGGTGTGTTGCGTTCTGTGACGAAGGCGGGCGCGATAGGGGACGGGTACGCAAAACTTCGACAAAAGGCCAAGAATGGGTTGTCCCCCCCCCTTATTACCTAGCCAACGTGCACTTGACTTACGCTGACCTGCTATATACCCACTTACATCCACCTGATGAAAGCAACCAATTATTTCTCAGAAATGCGTTGCAGTTAGTGCCAGCGCCAGCGCCGGGTCCAAGAAGCGCAAGATCGAGATCAAGGTAACAATGTTAGCAGCCCTCCATCATCTAACCTGACCTGCTCCGGTAAAATCCGAATTCACCCTCTGATGCATCACCCTCTGATGCATCACCCTCTGATGCATCACCCCCGCCAGGAAACCTCTCCCAAACAACACTAAGACTTCGCACCAAATACCTATGTGTCTCTACATCGATCTGATGGCTCGCTCTCGCTCTCTTGGGGCTAGGACACACTGGCATGACACCTTCATTCCTGTCCCTATCCCCATCGTCCTCGATGTTCTGACGACATCACAAAATCGATGTAGATTTTAAGCTAGATGGAAATTTTAAGAAATATGATAATAGAATGGCCCGAAACGTTACGGACATAGCAAGATTGTGACCGGATAGGACCAACGGTGGCCCCTCAAAAGTCTTTCTCTGTCAGTGGCTTCCCTTGAAATATTTTGCCCATGTGCGTCTGTGCCAAGGGTAGTCCTCTGTTCCGAATAGCAAGTAGCGCCTTCACGAAAGGCAGCGGCGAACCCGAGAACGTGATTTCGTCTTCTTCGAAACTACCAGGGATGTGCAACAGATTCCGCTGGGCTGCCGTATCGTTCGGCAACTCTTTCGTAGATACGCCGAGGAAACGACATGGACGGATGTACGCCGTATAGTCTCTGAGATAGAGCTGTCCAGCGAACACGTTGAGCTGGTCGATCAGAGCCCAAGGCAGACTCCAGTCAGAGGGCAGGGGAGGAATAGAATAAAGTTTGAAGTCGTCGAATGGTTTCATGCGCTGGGATGTGCGGGGTGCGTACACATGCAGGTGGACGTTGTTGCTCACCCTAATGTATGGCATCAAGCGGTCGGCTTCGAATGGGCTCAACAGAACGAGTACTTGGTCGCGGTCATTTCTACGGGAGAGAATCCATTGAACAGGTCGAAGATATTGATCCATGGTCCCTTGAGTGGATTCGGGTTTGATCGTCTTGCAGAAGTCTGTCGTCGCCAAGATAGATGAGCTCCAGACATCTGCTTCGCGGGAGGCTGCAGAGCTCTCTTCGAGTGATGTGAAGACAGGGCGAAAGGCGTTGCTGGAGTGCAATAGAGGAATGACACCAGTCTTCACGAAGGCTACCACGTCCTGATGAAGAAAATGTTTCTCCGGTCCTGCCCTGGGAGGCAGCTCCGCATCTCGTTCGCGTTCGGTCTCGCGGTTGACTTCCCGTTCTTGTTCTTCTTCCATCTGTGCATGGGGAAGTGATAGAACTCCAAGGTCTTTGCAACGTTGGCGGATCCCTGGATCCAGCGCCGACAGAGTACTCGAGGCATTTTTAGTTTCGTTGGGTGCATAGATATCAGCCAGCGATTTGAATTCTGGCTGGAGCCACGCATCCGACAGCTGCTCTGGTGCGAGCTCATTATTGCAGAAATGGGACCAAGCGTCATATTTCGATTTATGGGTCATGCCTTGTTGTGCCCAGTGAGGAGCGCGTTGTTGAATATCGGTCCAGGTCTCATGGATCGCCCAGCATAAGACGTCGACGGTAGTGACTCGGGTGTTGGGTCTTTTTTGACAGCCCGAATGCTCTGATCAACCTCGAGCGGCGCAAAAAACATGACCGAGTGACCGTGACCCAGCTTGCGCATCCGCATACAACCTGCCAGTGAAAACCACAATCCCCGTGAGATTTGGCGACTGAATCACGGCGCCAAAACGAACCTTGTACCAGATGATCTTTGGTGACCTTTGGACCCAATGTGACGGCCGCTCGCGACCCGATAGGGAATTTGATGTCGGTGCCCCTTGTGTGTGCATGATCCAGATACACAACGCAACGATCTAACCGCTGAGAAAGCGGTGATGATATCATTGGTAGAGTGATGCCGTCTTGTGTGAGGACCATCAGTTCATCATTCTTACTGAAATAGATGGCACCAGCAATATCAGGGGCGATGTCGAGCCATGCTTGAGCCACTTTGCCATTGGAAAAATCGAGTATCTGTGCCCCAACATCCAGCAAAACGCGAATTCTGGGCTCTTGCGTAGCAACCATTCGGAGGAATTCAGGTGTAGTTTGTCGTTCGCCACTGGCATTCTCGCGAGAGACCGTGTAGAAGTCATTTTCTGGCTTAAGAAGATATGCGAGAACCCTGGCATCGGTTCCCTGCTGGTGGTCGAGGTCGCGCCGAGCAATAGACATTGGTAACAGCCATCGACTATCGTGCGTTCCCGAAAAACCTGAAAAGTTCAACTCAGCAACGGAATTGAACAACACGTGGTAAACTGGGATCACTCACCGATTATAGGCTTCTCCCGCTTCTCCGCTAAATCCCAGCTAGACCCAGAAATTTTCCAAGGAAATTCTTTTGCTTCCTTGGGGAACACCACCCGCGAAAGGTAGAGATCTATGGCTGCTTTATTCCGAGAAAAAAGCGGGAATGTCACATTGTCCCACTGCTCCGACGACTTGAGGTTGATCTCGCCGAGTGTCTGAAGAGAGTCCGGCACTGACTCGTAATCACATTCTTCAATCCAAAGTGTGTATTCCGTGGATGGGTCATCCTGGTTGAGCAGAATTTCGAAAGAAACTCTCAGCTGCTCTTCGCTGAGGCCGGCATAGTAATAAGATAGGCATGTGAGGATGATGGTGATGTCTGGATGGCCAAACTGTGTGTTGTGTGCCGGGTCGTCTTTGGCCCGATATGGAACAGCAAGCATTGTGGTGGTTTGGGAACGCCTGTAGTATCGCGAGTCCTTGGCAACTTGAAAGCCATAGTCAACACGCCATCTCCGCTCTGAAAAAGCAAACAAGAGGATGTTGGAGGCCAGGAGACCCCGGAGTAGTAGTAGTCCGCTCCAAAGATAACTGTGGTGAGAACACTTGGCGTACTCTTCCACCCTCATCGGCGTCTCGGGAACCTGGAGGACATCCTCGTCGGATATGAAACTACGAATCGCATCCTGTAATTCTGGGGAAATGTGTTGAAACTTGAAATCGGGGAGCCGTCCAGCCATCACGTCTTCCACAATCAATGATATTAGGTGTCGACCTACGTCTGAGGCTCGAACAATGCGAATGTGTGGAAACGATCCAGGTGGACCGTATTCATACTCAACAGCGTCAGGGTGATTTCTTGAAAGGGTGCGAGCGCGCTCCTTCACGAGACGAAGGACCTGTTGAGTAATCGACCATCGGTCAGGGTATCCATCCATATGTTGCTGATTGCCGATCGTGTAAATCAATTGGAATCGGGTGTGAAGGATCTCATCGCTCTCATCCAGGATATCCCGCGCATGAGAATGAATCCACTTCTGAAGGCTTAGCCATTTGACTGTGCTGTCCGAAGTACCGTGAGCATCTCCAGAGTGCTTGTCATGGTGGTCAGCCTGAGCGGTGTCCTTTTCGCTTGAACGATTGGACGCCTGGCTCAGCCATCGAAATATGTTACCCACAAGGCTGTCCTTCGGCAGCTGGGGTTAAATAGTTAGCTGTATCAACAATCAATAACAGAACTATCCATGCCTACCGATTTGAGTGACAGGCCCGCTGTCATGATGTGCTTGTAAATCGATTTCGGAGGCTTCGGTAACGACCCAGCCGTGAGTTTGCCTTTACGTATCTGCTGCTCCACGCTCATCAGCTTGAGTGATATGACGTGCTCGGGCTGGACAAGTAGAATTCCGTGCTCAGCCATGCATTGAGACATAAACTTGCATAGATCATCGACTTGCAAGCTTATCACCTTACCATTGCCGTGCTCCGAGTCGGGGGTACGAGAGAAGGGCAGGTGATATATTGGCCTGTTAGCGAGCCCGCCAAGGCGACCAACCAGTAATTCGAACATCTGCGCCGTCAATGCTTTTGGAACCATGACACGGACGAGCTGATTGCCATCAGCGAGAGCGGCAGCAACGATGGGGATGATCACGGATGACTTCCCTTCGCCCATGTTGAGCTGCATCACAGTATTTCTCCCGGATTGTGGGGATATCAACTCCATTGCAGCTTCTGCCTGAGCACGACGAATGAGAAAATTTCCTTGAATCTGACGGGGCCAAGAAGCAATGTTAGTAGTAGAAGCACGTGCGCTGACAAGATACGCACTTGGATTAATAGCCAATCCGGGTGCTCTTCAGCATTCCACCCATCGCATCCCTCGTTTTCTAGTTCCTTCGACAACTCTTCTTCAAGACCGTCCAGGGCAAATCGTAGCATTCTCCGGGCACGCTGGAGGTTCAAAAGGAACAGAGCTAGCGATACCAAGCATTTTTCCACCGTTCGGGGAGGTTGATTGGCGACGTAGATGCGAGATATCGCAAGAGGACATCTGCCGTAATTGGTGGCCATTGACCAAATCGCTCAAGCACTTGCTCATCCGGATCGGTCGTTGGACCCAGACTCTGCTTAAGCGTGGCCAAACCATCCACGTAGTCTACTCTGCATTGGGCATAGTGCTTCTTAAGTGCCTCGACGAGATTTTCCCCCGTCTCTCTGACAGATATTTGGGATTGTTTGCGAACACGTTGTGCGCTGGTGTCCAGGCGAGCGAGGTATTCCCGCTGAAACGAACGGTCGGTCCGAAGAGACGAGAATAGTCGGTCCAGCGCGGGGACGTCGTCTGACGATGTCTTGGTCTTGTTAGCCTCGTGGCTGTTACGCACGAAACTGCTACGGGGCGGTAACTCTGGCGCCGGTCTGTTGGAAAGCAGCTGATCAAGCGTGATCCGCAATGGTGTACGCTGGTTGGGTATATATTGAACTAGAGACGGGACCGGGCGTGGGGGGGTGGCCCGGGGTAGTCCAGGTTCTGCGAGGACGCGCATGAGGTGTTCCTTGAGAATGAAATTGCGGTAACAACTGGAGAACAATCGTTGGAGACTGGCTGTTAAACCCGGCACGTCCCCACAACAAGAATCCAACAAGTCAACCAATGGGGTATCAGATGGCCAATCCTTGAGCACGTGTTTTACAACAGCATCGACAGTATGCTTCTCCGAGTGCCGACGCAAGTTCCGCTCCTGGATGTGACACCAGCTAACATGATACTGCACGACTTCCCCAGTGGGACGATATCCATCCGAAATCTTGCAGTCGGCATGAATCGGTGGATTTCCCAAATGGGACTGGGACTGCTTGGCGAATGCCATAAGCATTGAGAGGAAGGCAGCTTGATGGGATGGTGAACAGTACGCCATCGTTGGAAGCAGGAATAGCAGTTGAAATCGCAGACCAGTTCCCTCCCTCTTCGCCAGGATGTCGTGTACCTTGGTGGTTAGCGTCTGAACAATATCAGGGGTTGACTATACCCTCGGACCGTCAGGCAGTGAGGGTTAAAAAGCAGCATCCACACGAACCTCGTTGCCGCTCCACAGTTCCACCCACTGGGTCAATATGGTGTTCACAGTGGGTGCATCGAAGGACCAGCGGTGAATAGCAGATGCAGCAGTACAAACGACATCCTCAAGCTCCAAGTCCGACACCTCTGGGGTGGAACAGTTCAAGTCATCGTAATCTTCCGGAGAGGTTGGTCCAGTGGCATTCCATGGGAATAAATAAGCAGCTCGTCGGGCAGCACGTTTGTCTGATGGATCATCTAGGTGGACATACGTGTCACGATTCCAGTCATGTCTCTTTTGGATTTCCTTGTACGCGGCGCTGATTTGAGGACATTGCGTCGAATATCCAAGACCACCGTGACGAGTATTGTCGAAATCGTCGAGTTTCATGAATGACCGACACCCAGCTGACTGTAAGAGACAAAGTGCTGCCTGAACACCCGTTTTGCCTGTCAATGGATCAGGTCGATGGTGACTAGTCCTGGCATGCAGACGAGCAAGATATTCCACGCTCGTCAAGCTGCCATTCCCTATCAAGCTGCCCATTTCGGTATCCACGTTGTAGGTATGATATAATGGTTGATCACCATGTTGTGTGAGAGAGTCGTCATTCCGTACGAGGACATGCCTGGAAATAAATTCCTCTACCAGGTGGGTTCTCTGCCTGAGAACGAGGAGGTCCTCTAAACCGAACAATGCCCCAATACATTGATTCTCGTCGTAAACCATATCCCTGAAGTCACGGGACTCGAGTTCTCCCCATTCATTGACATAAAAGGATAAGCTGTAGCGCGGCAGTGTGACGGACAATCGGGGCACTTGTGCAGATCGGGGAGAGTTGATAGGGGACACAGTGATTAGGAGATCGTTGTGCTGGTTTTTGATACCAATCTTGTCGACGGCACCGTTGAGACACTCGAAACACTTCCGAACCATTTCCCAAGTTGGGCTGCGGATGTCCACGAGGGTCTCGCGACCTTTGTACATGCGATATTGTCCAGATGCACAATCGATCCTCCAGTTCTCCGACGATTCTTCCCAAGGCAGTGCGAAAGGGCGTATCTCGATGATCTTTGTAGACAGATTCAACCAATGAACATGATCATCGACGAGTGCTGGCGGGAGGTCTTCCCGCAATACGCTCCTGGGGATCAGCTCGAGGACATCGCCCGTTTGGTTGCACTGTGCTCGAACCACCGGATCATGATCTCGCAGGGAAAAGTGCACCTGCGTGTATTTGAACCATGATTATGTCACGTAGCCATAGTACACTTACCTTGTGTTTGGACATGATGGGTAGGGTCGTGAAATCCATTCCTGGGAGATTGGATGGTATGACAAAGAAGCTTTGCTGCAGACGATAGTTGGGAATACTGGGTAACATCAGAAACTAGCATGTACGCACATCACGAAAGATTTGTTGCCATTCGGGAAACATCATAAACCTGTGCGGCAATCCACCTAATGGTTGACCATCCACTCGAAGCGCCCCATCGAGCAGGTTGAGGTGTACTGTTCGCGAGGGTTGGTCCGCGGTTGCTTCAGCTTTGCATGTAAGCCAACGAGTGTTTGGACACTGCAACGTCTCCCATCTGTCTGCACCTGGCTGATAGATAGCGAAGATCTTGCTAACTGCAAGGTCAACGCCATAATCTGATGCATCGGCAAGGATTGCATCCCTCAAGATCCCCTCAAGAGTAAAAGAGAGGCGACGGTCTCGTTCAACGAGCAGTCGTGAATATTCGTCACGGATGGCTCAAGAGTTGAAGTTAGCCGAGTCCTGAGGGTACCGACATTCGGAATTAGACATACATTTTGGACGGAGTGCGTGAATAAAGAAAGCGCAGGAAAGCAGAGCATCAACATCCTCTGCGGAATGGAAAAGCTTGTGGAGAGTAGTAGGGTCGACGTCAAACGTGCTTCGACAAGTAGCAGCCATGTTCTGCAAGAGATTTCTACGTTCTTCATTCATTGGTGCCTTTGCCAGGTTGTATGATAACTCTTGCACCCAGCTGAAGGTCTTTCTGCGCACGCGCCGAAGAAGTTCGATGGCTCGCTCAGAAACGCCTTCGCTGGGGCTCGACACAAGCACCCGAGTGAGCAACAAAGAAATGGTGCTCATCATCATCCCGTCGAATGAGCAAGCGCCAACATCCACGAACAAACTGTGGAGCTCGTCAAGAAGGGCATTGCAAAAGGACGAGTCTTGAAGCTCTTGATGCCAGATCCACGTTCCTGTATTCAAATCGAGAGGCCCAACTTGAAAGGTCGCCTGGGCGAGGAGGAAGTGAACTTGGTGACGACGGAAGTTGAGAGTTCTACTGCGCAGCCCCTGCAGGATGTTGACCCATTGGAGCGAGCTACCACTCCGTAAGTGCGCAAACGTAATGAACTCGTCAAGGGAAAGATCCGCAGGACAGTCCGCTTGAGCAGACAAGACGTCGTTGGGGGTGTGAGAGGTATAAATCACATATTTTGCCAAGTCTGTGCATGAGAGACACTCGTTATGCGTTTCAAGCTGGTATTGAAGGTGGTACGAGGACTTCTTATCATTGTGGAACTTCATCATGAAGTTCATTGGCGCCCATGCTGAGAGACCTATTCCCAAAGAGGTCGGATGTAGGATCGCATAACGTAACGGGATACTGAGTCGAGATTGTGAATCCTCTGGGTAAACATAAACACAGTGCATCTGGATGTAGAGGGGCGGCCCTGGGCACTCGACAAAGTAAGGCGCTAATTCAGGATCAAGCGCAAGTAGATTCTCTACTTCCTCTGGACCGAGGAAGGTATCCGAGTCCTTAGTAGAAGGGAATCTGTAAAAATAAAACCAGACGCGGGGTGCAGCAGAACGCCAGATACGAAGGCACGCCGGGCATTCCAGTTCAAATACAAAAGCCTTGGCTTGTAAGGGTAAGGCGGGCAATGGGGATTGGGATGCCTCTGCACCCTCGGCTAATCGTTGCTCGGGTAGATGCTGTTGATCTTCTTGGTGTCCATTATGGGTACCTGCGAGACTTGTGCTTTCCCACTGCGGACCGGCATGTGCACTGACCATCGCGTCCTGTTCGATGCGAGCTTTGAGGTTCTGAAGATGTGGGGATTGATCATAATAACGGACAGGGAAACTGTCTGCGGCGAATCCATTCGAAAGTACCGACCATCCCGGACGTGATTGGGAGTGGCGCGCAGAGAGATACTGGTATGCGCAGGAGAGACGATGGAGGCTGGCTGTCTTGCGCAGGAGCAGTTTTTCGAGGAAAGCTATCGGGATTTCAGGCGAATAGTCGGCGAGCATAGGAAACTCCTTCACGACTAGCTTGTCGAGTGCGACAAACAGCTCAATCGCCGTCAAAAATGTCATCGAATTATCTTCTGGGTTTAGCGTCCGGCGCTGGTAAGCACACATCATATATTCATCCATCAAAATCTCGAGCTGCGCACACGCCTCGTCCACATTTGTAACGCAGGCCAGCCAACCATCGATGCCCTGCTCGACCGATTGCTCGACATCATAGAGAGTCATGTCAGGGTCGGCATCATACGCCTCCTCGAAGAAGGTTCCATTTGAAGACAAGAAGTCCTCGATAGTGCCGCGGGGACGATGGGAGGGATGGAAGGGAGTACTGACAGGCTTGTGACCAGGATCCGCGAGAGCACTGCTAATGTATTCACGACTGTCCAGGAGCGAAAGCTGGATATCTTTGATAAGTTCATCCTGGGAAGGATTCCGGAATGAGGATGGGCGGGTGCTCAGCTGCCTCCACCTGTCGTCAAGGATCTCTCGAAGACGAGTACATCTTTTCAGTGCCAATTCGGAGAGCCAGTCAGGGGTAGAGGAGCCAAGCTTGCTTAAACGTCGGAGAATTTTGGATGACATCAAATGAAGTAGATCATTGGAAAGCTTTGTATTGTTTGCATCCCCTGCAAGCGTGCATATGACGAATAACATGAATCCTTTGTAGGATGCACGTCCGAGAGGAGATCGATCAACGGACATCTGGACAGCGACCCTGACGAGAAGCCAAAGAGACGAACGAAGCCAGGCGCCATCGTCAACGGGATCATAGAAGCCAAAGAAACTTTCCAATATCGGGTGGTCGCTCCGCGACCAACTGGCGTAGCCGCGAACACGTTTGGTGATGCGAGGAACGTCAGCAGTGCAACCGACGCTTCGCATGATGCCAGTCAGAAGTGCAGTAATCCATTGCGAATGAGTGGAAGGAGGGGGAGGAAGATCCGAGTCAACAGCGCCGGGGCTAGAGAGAAAACTAGCGAACTCGAGTTGGAAGTCGGGATCATCAAACACCTCGTTGGGTGTCTCGACGGCCGACCGAGGATATGAGCATATCAGGGACCCCGCTGTTTTCTCTATAGCGTCACCGCTCGGGGACACCTCGAATGACTCGTACAGCGTAGAGTTCTCCCGCTTCGTGAGGATAAACGCTGCATTTTGAGGTCGGATGAAGAACGCAAGGATATCTACAGATCATCAGCACGGATCTACAGAAAACCTGTGAGAGTACCTCCTGTTCGCACTCCGCGCAGCTGGGAGATGACGTGACCTTTGTCTGGGTACTCGGATTGGACCGAGACTTGCAAGTTGTCTAGCATTTTCGTAATGAGATGCCATCGAGCTTGCTCAGAGGTTCCATAGATGTGTGCACTATAAGCATGGGAAGCAGCGCACACTGCACGAGCCAGCGAGTGATCCTTCTCTATAGTACCGTAGCCGTTCTTCTTGGGAAGGTTGGCAGGAAGAAACACGTGGGTAGCAACATAATCAAGATGCAACTGTGTGTCGAACTTGGATTCCAAAGAACCCGTCAGTTCATCAGAGTCACGAGAGGTGCTAGATGTGCTCGACATGGCGCTTAGAGCGAGAACAGGCGATCGTCGAGCGCGATAGTGTACAGCTCATCATTGTCGCATCACGTGACGAGGGATGGATCTACGGTAGGGTGATAAATCAGCCAATGATTACTGTAAACTTGAAACAAAAACGACCATTGGGGGTATCTTCCAACCAGGTAACCTCCCCATTCCCCATCGGCCCCATCCCCAACGCCCATCACGCCCGTCTCCCTCTCCCCCGCACCGCGCTGGCTGCACGACTCCCCGCCGGGGGCGCATACGGCATCCTTTTGCCCTCCTCCTGAAAGCGATCTACCGCCGCCCTCGCTTTCGTCCCCGGACTCGGAAACGCAGTCGGCAGCTGTCTCGCACGCGCCTGGTTCCCCGATCGCGTCCTCCGCGGGCTGATCTGGTGTGTTTGCGTCTGCGTCTGTGTCTGTGTCGCCACCATCGAGCGGGTGACCCTGGGCTGAAAAGGCGTCGTCGTGGGTGCAGCGTGAAGCGATCTGCTGGCCATTCGTTCGATCCGATCCGCATCCTCCTCGTCCTCGTCTTGGTCTTGGTCAGATTCACCCCCGCCGACAGACCACTGAGCGACACCCCGCACCAACGATCCATGCGTCTCCGCATCGTCCGAATCCGACGGCTCGCTCCCAATCTCAATCTCTTCGAACCGGGGCAACTCTGGCATGATATCCCCATCCCCATCCCCGTCACTGTTCCCGTCGTCCTCGTCGTGCACGCTCTCTACGCTCCCCGCGTCCTCCTTGTCGATCCCGCTCACAACACTTCCCTCAAGCAACCCCTCTACGGCCATCTCGTCCTCAAACGTCTCCCGCGTCGAAAGCCTACCGGTCACAGGAACTGACCCGACGTCTTCCTCGGCGTATGCTTCCCTTTGCCCCTCTTCGGCGTCGACGTCCTCTTCAATCGAAACAAGCACCTCCTCTTTTGCTTTCCCCTTTCCCCTGCCTCCCTGGTCTTCCCGTTGTCGTGCGAGCTGGGAGTTAGGCCCGGGCTGGGGTCGGGGATCAACTGAACGTGACCGTGCCCGAGTATTCCGATAAGGTGCGGCCACCGTCGAGACCCCACCTCGAGTCCTGGTCTCCCTGGGTACGGACGGTCCCGGTTGCGCAGAAGCGCCACGCACACGCACACGCTGCACGACGACGCGTTCCTGAGTCACGACCAGAGTCTGCTGTGAACTCGGTGGGGCGGTGGGTTCAAGCGCAGATACCTGGGCCTTGACCACTTTCGTTGGTGTAGGACCTGGCGCTGGCATAGGTTCCTTTTCAGCGGCGAGAGGCGAGGCAATCAGTGTTGCCTGGGTAGAGAGAGGCGCATCATCATGTTCAGGAACCGGACTGGCTTTTGGGGAAAGTGGCATCGGAAAATCGATACTGTCGACAGTAGGCCCATGAGCTCATCAAACCATAGTATCATTAGAAGACTCCAACACATACTCTTGAGAGTCGTCAAATTCGAAACGTGATTCATCCCCGTATGCGTGATCTCCAAAAAGATCGCTCCCTTCGATTTCTTGTGATTCTGATTCCTCACTAACAGTGTCCTTGTCGCGCGTTGGGCTACTTTCCCCACGGCCTGCTTCGACGCCAGACGTCCGTCCTTCGTTTGATGACGCCTCTGAAACACGCGCTCGCTTCCCCTGCGTACCTTGAACGTCGCGTAGGTGTTGTGCATGGCGCTTGACACGTTGCTGTTCTTGGATAACTTCTTCTTCCTCTTCTTGTATGCCATCACCCTCTCCTTCGTCAAAGGCCACGAGATCTTGTTCGTGATGCGCGAGATAATCGCGCGCCTGTCGTGCTGCTGCGACCGCCGGGCGGACTTGTTCCCGAGGTTCACGGTCCTGTCTCTCTGGCCCTTGCCGCTGTTCTTCTACTTCCTCTTCCTCTTCCTCCTCCTCCTCCTCTTCCTCCTGTCTCAAATCCCGATGATCATGCCTCCGCGCATCGTGACCCAAATGATGTCCGACGTCTTTCAATCGTGCCAAGTAAAAATCAACGCGCGCATCCATGATCGCCGCATTCATCTTATAATGTTCCCGCCACGAATGAAACGTATGTCGACCCGCCCACGCCCAAGACGGGTCATCCGTCTGGCCCTGTAAACCCAGTATGAACAACGCCCCCGCCAACACCGACCCTCGGACGCGCAACACCACGTACCAACCGCTCGAGGTCCTTGTATGCACTGTTACCCATGCGTCCGTCCCGCGTCGGACATCGCGTCGCGATATAATACGCGAGATGATCCCTGTCTTCTTCCGTGAACGGGACGCGTCTAGAGCACGAAAACACGACGCGCGTCAGACACCCGCGTACACGCCTCTTCCCAGAAAAGCATGTCCGTGCCAACGGCACGGACACTCACCGCCTCACGCCTGCGCCCCCCGGCGCGCGACCCGGCATACCCTTCTTGATAGGCCCGGCATGGCGGTACTCTCCCGAGCGAATACAGGTTTGGACGAACCCGCGCGGTTCGACGTAGAGCGAGAGACGGTAGAGTTCGGTGGAGGAGTAGTATCGGCGGCGGAGAAATTCGAGGTCTTGTTGTTCGTCGACGAGGAAGACGTTGGCGAGGCGTTCGTTGGCGACGATCTTTCCGCCGTGTCGCTGTTCAGTGGGTGAGTGGGCGGTTTGGATGCGAGAAAGACGGACAGACCTCGACGTCGCGCGTGATCTGACCCCGTCCCTGCGTCACGCTTTGATGAAAGCAAAACTTGATTGGGACACCGTCTTTGACAAAAAGCGCGTCGTCGTCGCGTCCGACGTTGGGCATGTCGATGAGGATGAAAGAAGAGCCGTGTTGAAATTTCGAACCCCGAATCATGGTTAGGGTTGCGGTGATCTCATTCCTAACCCTAACAACCCCCCTATGATAACACCTCGTAATAGCTCGGAATACTCGCCACCAAACTCTCAATGTACCAGTAACACTCCCTTGGGTGCCTCTTGCCCCCTTTCTCCGGTACTATCTGCACCCACGTCCCACACAGTCCCATCCCAGCCACCAACTGCCCCGCCGCTTCCCCATTCACCAAAATCGTCACATCATCGCAGTAGGGATTCCACGCGTCCTCCTCCACCCCATCTGGTCTCACCTCCGGAACGATAGCACCAGGCACGATCACCGGCCGCGGGAAATCTTCCGTCTCTTCAGACACACTCCTCACCCACGGACTCATCACCACCCTAAAAAACCTCTCCTCCATCGCCTCTTCCACAACCGATACCTTCCCAGTCTCACTCCTATGCGGGGCAATCACATCTCGAATTCGCCGCGTCGAATATTCGACGACGCCCGTCGTCATCGTCAACGGAAACACAGTTGGACCAAGAAGCTGCATCAACCACGGCACAGACACATCCGTCCACGACGCCGTCGTGTACTCCTCCGCCTGTATAGCCGCCGCCCATGGGTCGCCCGCGATGGGTATCGTCGTCACGGGAACGTCATGATCCGTGTCGAGGTTATCCTCCATCACCTGTCTCGCAGTGATCGAATCCAAAACGACATCGGACGGGACGACTTCGATGTCGTGTTCCTTGAGCTCCGTTTCAAACGCAGAGCCGGTATCGCTTGGGGGACCGGTGCCGTTGGTCGGGGCATCGGCGACATCTGCAGGTGGAAGGGTAACTGAGATTTGGATGCTCAGACTGCCTTTGGTGTCCCAACATTCCTTGCAGGCAAGGTCGAAATGTCCGGGAAGGATTTGCCCGAGTTTGGCGGTGAGTGGTAATTCGTTTTGGGCGGACGCAGCGACGGAGAGAGCTCGCTTGAGGTTGCCGAGGTGTTCTATGGAATCGGCGAACACTCCGTTTCGAAGCATGAAGCGTAGGAAGAAATGAAGTACGGTGGGTGCGATAAACAAGTTTTTATCCGTCCTGTCGACTGGTCAGACAAGATGGCGATCGATGTAAACGAAAAACGCCAACCAGATCAGACCCGTGTCGCGCATGTACGACGACAGAAACACTTTGACCGACTTTTCCATGTCATTCAGGAAAGCACTCAGTCGCTGCGCTTCTACCGTTGACTTGTCTGGACCCGGTTCGAGCTGTTTTCCGGGAAGGGCGCTTTGTTCGAGATAGTCCTGGACGATGACGACTTTGGTTTCTTTTGCCTTGGGCACGTCGTCTTCCTCGTCGGATGCTTCGTCACCATTGTTGGGGCCGTCGACTTGGCCTTTTTGTTTGTTTTTGACCCTTTTGTAGATCGGAATGCTGGATATGAGTCCGATGTAGAGACGGAACTGTAGATGGCGTCGATAGACGGTGCGGAGAGCAATGCCCATGCGTACCTGATCCCACATGAGCCTGACGCCCTGTGCTATCTCGGGCCAAGGCCGACCGACTCTAAAATCGTCCGCTGCCAGACACACGCGATCCTCGAAGCTCACCTGACTGTCCACCACGTACGTGTCAAACCGGCGATTCAAACTATCAAACGAAAGCCGCACCTATTAAAGGAGGGCTCGCTCATGGCGCGCAACGGCTCGCCCTCCTCCCACTCCTCCCACCACGGGATCAGCCTCCCCTCTGCATCCATCGCGTTCCCCGCAATCCGTCGCTTCCGTGTCGCCTTGCGTCTCTGCGCAGTCTCTTCCTCGCTGAGCAGCTTGACCGTCGGGATCCCCACCCACGCGTCGACTTCGATCGGGTCCCCCGATGTGTCTGTGACGCGCCGATACCCCGCGGGCACGAACGCGCTAAAAGGCACGATCGTCACGCCCTCTGGCGGGGCGGGGAACGGGGGGAATCTGTACAGGTATTCATCGACCGTGGTCGTATCCGTCGTCGAGGGCATCGCGATGCTGATGCTGATGGATGGCAGCCAACCCTGCAATGGCTATCCATCGCTGACATAATCAAGTGAGCGTCTTCTCGTCCTCCTGACCCACCGCCCGCGCCCGCGCTGACCTCGTGGCTGGCCATGGACATTGCGAAGCGCCGCCTCCCCTTCGCATCCCGATAATGACGACCAAACTCGCCATGACCAAAAAAGACCCCCGCCGCACCAGCTTTGTCTTTGCCGGCGACCGCGGTACGACACCCGTCTACACCTCCGACACCACCCACTACGCCCGTCCTCGCAACGGCAGCCGGGCCACGACCACCGTCACTCGCACCGACCCCTCCGGCGACCGCTTCCAGGTCGGCGTCATCGAGTGGCCCGTCTATCCACACGACCGCCCACCCCTCGTCGTCGGCACCAGGACCGTGCACATGGCCAAGTCGGGCATCTACACCTCGTAGGTCTCTCCCCGTTCGTTCTCATTCTCTCTGACCCGCCATCAGCTCGGAGCGGTTCACGGCCGCAGATGGCTGCGTGTATGAATGGCAGATCCACGACGCTCGTCCGCAGGTGAGGTCCACGTCCACCCGCGACGTTGCTCCATGTTCACCCCAACCAAGCTCGTCCCCCTCCGAGGCTACAACAACCCCTCCATAGCCTACGTCGCCACCTTTGTCAAATCCCAGTCCGGCTTCTGTCTCCGGCGTAAACACACGTCGTCCCTCTTCGTCCCCCCAGAGGGATGCCACATCCTCGACGATATCGTCGTCACGTTTATCTATTTCGAGTCTAGATGGCGCGATAAGGAGGGCGCCAAGGCGCGTTCGAGCTTATCTGGCCCCATTTAACCCTCTTAGTCTTCTTGGTCTTGATTTCTTGCATCAGCCATACCACTGCGTTCGTGTATACTACTAGAAGGCTAGATAATGGAATAGATTGCGATATTGTATTGAACGACTATACGAAGAGCCTCGCAATGTCCCTGCGATACCGTGCTTTGCCCACCTTCCTCTCCAGCTCCTGCGCGAGTCTCATGTCCAGCAACGTTTCTGTCACTGACTGTTCCTCCCACGCGTCGCCGTCGTCCTTGTCTTCGTCATTCCCCTCCGCCAGGGGAACGTGTGGGGAAAAGTCGTGGTGTGGCCCGTTCTCGCCATCGTCCTCGTGTTCATCGTAATCCCGGAGCTCCTCCTCCACCGCACGTCCTTCCTCTTCATCCTCCTCCTCTTCCTCGACATGACTCACCGACTCTGACTGCCGCTTCCACATCGCCGCCCGACTCGTCTCCGGTGGCGAATACTCCGATCCCTCTCCATCCTCCGACGCCACCACATACCTCAACTGCCTCCTCGCATCCCCATCCCCACCCCCCTGCTCTTCCTCCGCCCTCTCTTCGCGTCCCACCCCGCTCCCCCGCCGCCCCCTCAGCCTCCTCTCAATCTCCCGTTCCCCAAATCCCTCCGCAGCCTCCCTCATCCCCCTCAACACCTCATCCGCCTCCCTCAAACTCCCCACCCGCGCATACACCGCTTCCACTACACCCGACGCCAACCCGTGGTTGGCAGACATGTGCGCCAGGATCGACGCGAGGCCCTGCGTGGCCGTCAGGTGGAGGTCGGGGGGATGCGGTGTGAGGGAGGGGGATGCGGGGGTACCATTCGCACGAGGGCCAGAACCGTTGGCGTTGGTACCGCCAGCGACGGAACGCGCCGGGGAAGGCGTCCACATAAACCGCGGCGTCGACGTCCGCGTGCGTCCATGTCCCCAAACGTCACCATGCACCGCAGAGGGCGCAGCCCACATAAACGACGACCCCGACCCCGATGCCAACGCCAATCTTGGAGCCAAAGGCGCACCGTCGGGCCCGTCAAACACCCATGGCGTCGCATGCGCAAACGCAGGCAGAGACCAACGTGGTGGCCGCTGGGGGACCGATGCACTCCCCGAGGAACGCGAATGCGATCGCGCGGACATGGACGAATGGGACAATGCGACGAGGTCGACGCTGGGCACCTGTCCATGTTCGCGTCGGTAGTCGTGTTCGTTGCCATTCCCGTTGCCATGGCCATTCCCGCGTCCGTGACTGATGGTTTGTCGCCGGATGCGGGTTGGATGACGCGCTGCTCTTGTCCGTGATTGTGGTCGTCGCTGTGGTTGGGGTGGGCGAGTCTCCTTGGCCGGAGGCTCAGGTCGGAAAGGAGACCGCGTCGAGGCACGCGGCACAGGGAATTTGAGCACTTTGGAGAGGGGTTTCGGGATAAAACCAGAGAAGGGATCCGATGGTGGTGCAGTTGCTACAACACGCTTGACAGGGGACGCGCCATCCCGCATCATGTCCTCGGGTCGCTCGCTCTCCACTTGGGGGGCCACACCATGACTTACCTGGCCTGAAAACCGAGCTGCGACGGTGCGTCGATCCAGCAGTGCCCGAGAGACGGGCCCAAGCAGTCGATTCGGCTTTTCTCGTTCTCGTTCACCCATTGCCACGCTCTCCCGAGGAGTCTCAGGCCGAGGTTGGGGTTGGGACTGACTAAATGCGTGATGTGCGTCGACCTCGACGTCTGGTCCACTCGCCCTCCTTTGTTTGGCGGTACGGCCACGAGCGGGAGGCCATGGCGCCTTGTCTTCCTCTTGTTCTTCTTGTTCTTCTTGTTCAGCCCCGGGTTCGTCTCCATGAAGAAGCGCGCGCGGTACATGACCCTCTCGATCGACCAAGACTTGCCCGTGGAGCGAGTCCACGATGCGTGGCGGCGCACGCGGGTATACAGAAGTAGCAACAGGGGAACCGTCGGCACTTGTACTGGGTGCAGATGGAGCCGGTCGAGTCTGTGACGAGGGACCTCCAACACTGACGACAGGAGCAGCATCTCTCCTCGGCGACGGCGGTTCCGAGGCAAACATGTCCGACGGAGTGCGAAGTCGCACTTTGACACGTTTCACATGACGGGGTGGGGTGCGAGGTTCAGGGTTTCCGTCTGTCGGGGGAGGGGCTTGTCGATGAGGCGATGAGGATAAGATTTCGAGCGTGTCGTGTCGTGTTTGGAGGGCTGTGAGGTCGGGGGTGGGCTTCTCGGCCGCACTCGCACTGGCATTGGCATTGGCATTGGAACGCGATGAAGAGGGTTCGGGCTCGCGCGTAGGATTCGGAGCCTGTGATGGCGTTTCTGGGGGTTGCTTTGGTATCGATTTCGAGGTTGGTTTTGGTCTCGACGAACCCACGTTTTCGTGTGGTGTAGTTGCACGTGTCTCACTACAGGGTACAGCAAATCCAACGTCATCATCCCCATACGAGGCATGAACATACCTACTAGGGGACCCCTCCTCTTCTTCCTCCTCCTCCTCTCCCTCCTCTTCGCGCCTGACACGTTTCGCACTCGGTCTGAGCGCCTCGATGGGCATGGGCTCAACATCCCTCTTCCGCTTGTCCATCGACTTGATATCGATATTTGCACGTGTCTCACTACAGGGTATAGTCAATCGGACGTCATCATCCCCATACGAGGCATGAACATACCTACTAGGGGACTCCTCCTCCTCCTCCTCCTCCTCCTCTTCGCGCCTGACACGTTTCGCACTCGGTCTGAGTGCCTCGATGGGCATGGGATCAGCATCCCTCTTCCGCTTGTCCACCGACTTGATATCGATATTGTGTTTCCTCTGGTAATTCACGATGTGCGCGTCGAAATGGTTCGCGTTCTTGACATAACGTGCGCGCCAGGATTGCCACGTATGGTGTACGGCCCACGGCCAATGTCCATCCGCCTACGCGAGCAATCAGATCGAATCAAATGGGACATGTGCAAATAAACGGACGTTGTCGACCAAGCGCTCGAAGGGCAGATTGCCGCAGCGGCCCGCTTTGGACGGATAGTAGGTGGCGAGGTACTTAACGAGGAAGGTGTCGTGTTTTCTGGTAAATTCGACACGAACGCTGTTCGTTTGGGTGAGCTGCGGCACCGTGAAAGAGGGGAAATACGTACGTTGGGCGAGGCATAAGTTAGTATTTTCAAGGAGAGGCGCGTCGCGTGTCAATTGGTCACGCGTTTGAGTTTTCCCACAGCAGTCCATGCTTGACTCGTTCCCCCTAGGTGCGATCAGACACTGACGCCGTCTCAGCAGGCAATGGCGCTGCTTGTGCATTTTTGGTTCCGCTGCAGCGAAGAAGTCCGCGCGTGACAATATCAATGCCGAAAGGCGTCATTCCAGCCGCTCTGGTGGCGTGATCCTTCGCAATCAGGGGTATATCTACTTGGTGCAGAATGGCCACCACCATTCCCTCTCCCAACCCCCAACCCCCCCCAACCATGGGAACCAGCCGTAGATGGGGTCTCCTCCCCATCTAATCAACGCTTAGCTGGTAATCGTCCTAAAGCCCGGGAGGGCGGCGGTTGGGGTAACCCTCTGAGACCCTTTGCAGGCTCGAAACCGCCGCTATCGTCCACCCCCCTACTCCACCTTCGGCCCCAATATCCTTGTCCCTATCATCGGAGATGGACGCTGGATGAAGTACCCAAGTCACTCGCGCTGCGCGCTCGTGTCGCACACAGCCCACCGAATTTGGTCACCGCTTCCAGTGGATATCACAGAGACACTGGTGTTCTGTAGGCTGAGTGGTTGCATCATCGCTGTCCCTACTACCCTCGTCGTCACTCATCTCGAACATGAAAAAAAAAAAAAAAAACATGCAAGGTTGGGTGGCCTGGCAACCATTCCCGACTATCAGAACATGGCATCCATGTTGTCATTCACGTTTGCATCACTGCAAGGCGAGAATTCGGCGACCGATATCATACCTCTTGGTGGTCCACCATCTTCTAATTGCCTATGGTTGTGGAGTAGGTTTCACATGGGACAAGTGGCGAAATAGCCACAATCTTGGCCAAGATCTGTCAAGTTGACAAGGACATGGCCATCGTTAGACTCCCGCGTGGTCGCACCCATATGGCCCAGGGCAAGAATACCCTCGACCACGGTATGCGACATATGTATCCCGAACTATTACGGTGGATGAGAGTAATAGCCCCAGTAACAGCAGGACTAATCTGGGCACCTTAGTTTATCTACAAGATGAAGTACCCGATCTCGATCATGAGTAAGCCACCAAAATCTCATTTGTTCTTGAACTCACCCAGGTCGTAGACCGAACGATCTCACCAGCCAGGTGACTCGGGGAGGTCTTGCGTCTGGGGGATTCGCGGATATCGATGCTCCGATTGAACGCAGAGTCCATCAAAGTGGTCAACGATACGACTTCTACCAAGCAGCATACTGTAAGTTTCTATCAAAGCCATCAGGACTTAGTCTGACGAAGATGGTGACTTTGACAAGAAATAAAAGGTAATGCATCGTTCATTCTTAAATATACATTTCTTTGGCTATGGTCGCGATTTTCGCAGCGACTTCGCAGGGAAATCAAAGTGGGGCTGAACCTCAAGCATGACAACGTTTTACTGCTCCTTGGAACTACCATGGGATTTGCAGTTTCTTGCCATGGTGTGTCCCTGGGTGGAAAGCGGTCCCTTGACGTCTTACCGAAGGATCTTCATGCTCATCTCCCGGAGTTTGAGATCCTTGGTCAAGTAAGTATCTTGGGGACCTCGTTATAAAAACGGACCTGATACCAGTCCCCATCAGCTCGACAACGTTGCTTTTGACCTACAGTACTGCGAGTGCACCAGATCTGGTCATATCCCTACCACCGTCGATTGGGGTGACGTCTTTGGCAGTACGTTCACGTTCTGTCGTGCACGGCGGGCCACCTATCTGATCACGTCAAACATCCTCTTTCGCGCGAACGGGAGTGTCTATATCGCCGATTTTGGGCTATCGACATTGTTGACAGAACTCGGCGGTTCGATGTTCGCCACGTCGTTCCACGGGGCACCATACGGTGGATCGCGCCCCGAGTTGGTCGACTTCAGAATGCCCGAAAACGAGCTTGAAGAAGAAGCATCACACGTGTTGCCACACAGCGAGGTGTACTCGTTTGGCGGCGTGTTACAGGTCTGTGGTACCTCATGCCAGTCCGAACCGCACAGTCTGAGGCATGTGTCACGACGGATAGGTTCTGACTGACAAGGTGCCCTACCACTACCATACGCGCAAAATACAAGTCGTGCATGTGGTCTCGAAAGGGATAACGCCAACGAGGCCTAGCGGTGAGCTGGTGGCAGAACTTCGAAAGACATTCATCCAATGGTGTTGGTCCACCGTCGATATCACTCGTCCGCGTCCTTCAAGCGAGGAGATGGTTGATTTTACAAAGAACGAGCCTCAGCGCATCGTAGCGCTCGGGGGTGTCACGCTCGAGGTCGATTTTTCGCAGGTATAGAATTTTCTTCGAGTTGTTGATTCGTGGTGCACGTGTGACGGTCAAGGACCACCGTTCATACACGAACCTGCACGGACTCGGAACAATGGATTTTCATTTCCATGATAGGGCATATATGATGGCTTGGATGGTATGTAGGTGATCGCGATGTTCCTCGCGCTATCACCGCAACCTAGACCCACTGGCAGATCCGCTTTGTCTCCGAGGCTATCTTAATATTTCGTATACCTGCTGCCCCTGGAGATACATTCCAGACAATTCCCAAGGGTTTATGTAAGTTGTCCATAAGGATCTATGTATTAAAGTCAAAACGTTGACAATTACCTTCCTAAAGGCTTTTGTTTTACCGTTTGTAAATGCGACACGCTAAACTACTTCGAGGCAACCAGCATTGACAATGGTACGATGTGCTTCGTACCGACCCGTCGTCGTCAACATGGCGTGCTCTGTAGTCACTCGAATCGTCCCCTCGCCCGCGCACGGTGCTAGCGCATCGTGGTACTATTTTTCTACCGCCTCCATTAATTTTCCAAGTATCGTCATAGGGTATATCGCGACATGGTCAAGCAATCCCAGCCATGTTCCCCGCGCCATCAACGCAGCCCAGCCTAGCCAAGATATTATCGTATGCCTGCTGACAGCTAGCCACACAGTGATCCCACCTCCCGTCCTTTCCCATCCCCATCCATGGCAACGTGTCCCAACGGCCTCGAGGATGTTTACTTAAACCCAGGGACTGCTAGGGGTGGTACTACGATGGCATCATCATGATGGGGCATCATATCGACCCCTACGCCGTAAATGTGGTGGGCACTGTCGCTTGGATCATACGGCTTCGCCGATTCAGTTCGTTACGTAGCTGCACGTTGTGACTCCGTGTCGTCTGTCCTTCAAGTTGGCCACATTATTGTGCAAAAAGCAAGGCCAACACAATAGTCTTGGCTGACGCTGTCACGCAATGTAATAGCCGCTGTCTCTCCACCACAGTATGCCTGTCAACCGAGTTTCAAGCGACGAGGTGCCTTCAACTTGTCAAGATAGTGACTCGTCGCCTCTGAGAAATTCGTGATAGGATCCAGACCGTGCCCTCTAACGTATCGACCTGCAGGACCGCGTTGGTGTGGTGAAATTTCTCGTCGTGACATGGAACGCGTTGCTGACCAGTGCTGCGATAGAGGGGATTTCGTAACCTGACTCGCCGCCGTTCCCCCACCCTCGATTAACGTGCTAGAACCCCCTCGTCTAATGTTCATATCCGCTGGTACTAGTAGGTGAATTTGCCAATCACCATGGATGAAACGCCGACTGCTGGCATGGAGCGTTGCTTCGCCCGGTTTTGCGGAAACCTCCGTCCTCCGCCCCCATCGTCATTCCATCACCCCGGATGAAACGATATTGCGCTAGAGCACTCCTTGTCATGACGTTCAGAGCCGCTGACGCCGGGAAATTTTATTCTTCGGTGATGGATCGCGACCTCTGTGCAAAGTTTTTGAATTCCCGATGTGGGTGTCTCTTGGCCGTGCAGGCCTTTACCCCTGCCACCAGTCCTGGATCCTGGTACCTCGACGACGGAGTCGATGTGGAAATCGCGTTCGGACCTTGGCAAACACGGCCTCAAGGGACATCGTACAGTGGTTGGGGGCATAAAAGACGTCCAGCACTATGCCTGGTCAGCAGGAAATGCAGGTCCTCCATCGTTGACGCTAGTGCTTCCGAATAACTATCAACTCCACTGTCTCCGTTCCTCGGAGTATTCATCCGTGCTTCTTCCGTCATTGCTACCGTATCTCCGTCATTGCCGTCGCCGCCGCGGGTGGTGGCTGAAGCCGATGCAACAGCGGGGCGAACAGAGTGTTGATCAACGCTGGACCCATCGACTTCAACCTGGGATCGATTTGTGAGCGTGCTAGCCTCGTGACATGAAGCGATGAAAGCACAAAGTTCTAGAAACCACGGGCAGAGCCTGCCGAGGATGATCCGAATGTCTGCTCCGAGACCATGAGGTTGCATATATTATTTTTGATCGTGCCTGCCGGGAAGTAGGAAAATTCTTTCGAAATACCTGTTTTGGATACATATGATGTCGTGGTTTCATTGCAGGAACTTGGCAACATGCGTTGTCGGCGATTGGAGGGCGCGCAACTTTGTTACAACCAAAAATAGATCCAAGTCCGAATGTGCCATGGCATGAAAATCTTCGGTCATCTCTTCCGACGGCGACTTGCACCCGTACCACTGATTACTCTCTGAGTCAAGGCTGTTCGTTGTGAGCGATTATTGGCGACAATCGTCCAAGAAGCTGGGTTCACCGTTTCTCCAAGCCGCCTCTAATTATAGTTGGAATGTCGTCTAAAATCCGAGCTTCTCGATGCATAACGACGACCGTCCGTGTTCCGAGGGGCCCCTTGGTGCGTTATAACCTGCTTTGGACAAAGCTTCGTTTAATCTGATTTCGGCACGACGAAGCACCGGTTGGAACCCTCCGAGTCGTCTCGATGCAACTTGAACTTGAACCTTCTCCTGCTGGCATACTTTTTTGAAATGAAGTCTTGGAGGTTTAAACGGGACAGTTACGTACACAGTCCTTCCTGTGCAGGTGTTCTCGAACCCACCCAATTGAGTCCAGCCTATCACTACACGTTTCTTCGTGGCATTGTTCAACGCGGCGTCCGCCAGTCAGGAAAATGCGCGAGGTGACGGAACAATGTTTCCGATCTACTGCGCCACTCCTCGAAATCTTGGCTGCCTGGTCACATAGATCGTTGCTCCTGAGGGGCCTGCTGCGACGTACGTACACCGCGTGCTGGGGGTGAGATTTCTCGTTCACGTTACCATTCATTGAAAAGTTTTCCATTTTTCTTTTTCATT